>LPNX010982733.1:0-43119 GCA_001517045.1 Pseudotsuga menziesii | reverse complement strand
CCCAGGATAAATCTTTGTGTTCATTTTGTATGGTTGTGCTTGTCTATCTTTCAGTGATCTTGTTTATATGCTTTTGTTATGAAAATGAAATGAAATACTAATGTCTTAACTAAGCATATGGAAATTTAACAAAAGAAATGTTTGATTTCTTGACCAAGCTATTTGAAAGGAAGAACATAAATCGGAAGATGACTTTAAGAAACTAGTTGAAGAATGTGAAGATCCAGAATGCAAAGACCATACAGTCATACTTTACAAGGGTCTCTCAAATCAAAGAACAACTTGAAGTAGTAGAAGAAGAAGTGGAGAATGCAAAAGTTGTGATAACTACCTTGAATGGCCTCCCAGGATCATGGGATTCATTTATTTGAGGAATGTGTGCCAGAAGGAAGTGATTACTTTCAGCAGACTCTGGGAAGAGTGCAGACAAGAAGAATCTCGGCTCATAATAAGAAAAAGAGAAGATGGGAACAACTGAAGATCAAGCTCTCACGATCCAAAGAAGATACCTCAAGCGATGAGGAATATGAAGAACTCAATTCTTGAAGAACCTCTTATCCATCTTAGCATTTGGATAAGAAATGATGATGTCATGAATGAAGAAGATGATGAAGCAGAAAGCTGAAAGGAGTCTATCCACGAAACAAATAAAGATAAGTATTCAATTGTCATTTCATGATATTGTTTTGTTATGCATTTGTTTAAATTCAGTTGATGTATTATGCATGCTAGAATGTTTGCATTAATGACAGTATACTACTAATACGCATGTGATGGGTAAGTAGCTCATGGTGCTATACAACTCTCCATTATCTAGAATGAAACCTCTTTGCTGACATATTGGATTAGTGCACAATCTCAATGTTGTCCTAGTAGAGATGGAAGGCATTTATAAAGTTTCCGTGAGATATGGATGAATGTTGTACTAGCTAAAATAGTTGCATGATCATATATTTATGCATAATAATTTGCCATTATGAATATGCCTTATGAAATGTTTCTAACCATACAAATGCATTTGACTTGTAGGAAAGATCTCGTACAATCACCTACAAGAAAAGAAGGATGAGACTTGTTCCGAAGAACAAGTGACAACGGTTCAAGAAATAATCCAAGATAAAGAAGAATATGACGATACTTTCAAAATATTCAAGAGGCCTCAGACACAGTGCAGTTATGTGACACTGTTGAGAGACATTATTGATGCAGAGCCTTCCAGCTATGAAGAAGTAGCCAAGAAGAAAGAGAAGGAGAATACCAGTTCAAGAAGAATGATGTCTAGGATGCGGTATCAAAGACCTGAAGGGAAGTTCGTAATGTCTTCCATATGGATCTACAAGATCCAGCATGGAGTAGATGGCAACATCGTGGGATACAAGGCAAGATTCGTAGCATGAGGCTTCTCACGGAAAGAAGGCATAAACTACGAAGAGACATTTGCAGCTATTGAAAGTTAAGACACATGACAGGCAAACTCGTGTGTGCAAATTAAAGAAGGCCTTGTATGAGCTCAGAAGACACCCATGGGATAACACATACATGAGGAGTGTGAATATCACCTAGACTGATGAAGATCTTAACCTTTGCTACAAGGTTGAAAATGAAAGCCTATAGAGGATGACAAGCTCACAGATGGGTGTGACAAGAACTTCTGAAAAGGTTCAAGATAGAGGATCTTGGTATCTAGTGACCCTAGATGGATACATAGAATATTAGTAGCAGAGGAAGCTACTTGTCACTCCGGTACAAAATGTTTTAGTGCATAGAGTACGAAAGACAGAGGGAGAATGATGTTCCGCTTTAGAGGGAGTGACTGTAGAAGATCTTGAGGCTCGACATGGTACGACAGGATGGATAGCTTACTGATGACTCTAGGCTTTACTGAGAGTAAAGCGGATTCCAATCTTTACTTCAAGGTTGAAGGCGGAAGACCAGTGATGCTCTTGTTATTTGTCGATGACTTGTTCCTGATAGAAAAGAGGAACTCATTAAATTTGCAAGAAGGAGACTTGCGGCCAAGTTCGAGATGAAGGACTTGGATATGATGCACTACTTTCGAGGCATGGGGGTGTGGCAGAATGCAGATGGAATCTCCATGGGACAAGGAAAGTATGCAGTGGATATCCTGAAGAGGTTCAGGATGATGGATTGCAAGACCATGACCACACCTATGGCATTGAACCTGAAGCTATTGAGTGTTGCTTCATCAGAGTCGGTTGATGCCACGATGTATCGTCAGATGATTTGTTCCTTGATGTACCTGACGAATACGAGACCAGATATTTGCTTTGCTATGAACACATTGAGACATGTTCACCTGATGATTACAAAGCATGCATTAATGTACCTGAAGGGTATAGTTGATTATGGGCTCAAGTATGAGGCGAATTAGAACATTAACCTGGAGGGTTATGTGGATTCGGATTGGGCAGGCAGTGCCATTGATAGGAAGAGCACTTCTTGGTGTAGCAGGAAGCAGTCCTGCGTGGCACTGAGTACAGCCAAGGAAAAATATGCTGCCACTTGCTATTTGGGAGGTGTTATCCACTAATTTTGCACTTAGTTGGGTTACCTGAGCCGCCGGTTGACAAACATGTCCAATGTTTAATTCCAGTGTATCAGTTGATCCGTCTTCATGTCTAGCCGATATTGGCTAGTCAGTTTTTCATTTGAATAATTTTGACCATGGCCCCGCGGGGTTTGTAATAAAATGTGCTAGTAGGGTATTTTTTTTAGTGGTTCGGTCTTCTGAGGCGTAAAAACTCAAATAAGGTATTCCAGGGATTTTTTTGCCCTTGACAATTATGCTTTGCCTATAGCCGAGTATAATTGACGAGGGTTTCTCCCGCTTTCTCCAAAGCTGGAATGCCCGATGTTGAATTCTGGGCCTTGGGGGGTTATTAGAGCCCAACTGAGTGTTATAAACCTACTAGGCATTATTTAAGTAGAGCATGGTCTTGTCCTAAGTCATTGGGACCTTTAAATTTTTAATTTTTTAATTTTCCCTAAGTTTTTAAATTAATTTTTCCATAAATTAAATGGAAAAATCTCGTTTGTAATAAGTCGGTCATCTGGACCCCGAATTCAATTATTGAAGGCTCTAACCTTAAGCCAAAAATCATTCTTGACCAGCCAACCAATCAGATCCAACTTTCAGATCATCAATCGGACACATAACGCTTTTTTTCTCAAAAAAGTCATTTTCGAGGAAAAAAAATGTTTTTATTAAAAAATGATTATTTTGGAGAAAATTAAAACTCTCCAAATTAATCCAAATTCAACGAAATAAAAGGCTAAATGACATCTCATTGGGCATTTATGATGATTGGAGTTATCATAACTCAGCTTTAGTCAGCATTCAGTGAGCAATTAATTTATATTCAGTTAGCAGATTTGTCATCTCCAGCTAAAAAATGAGATGGAGAGCATTCATTGGTCCGATGATTTGATCGAGGTAAAGACTGAAGCTTACACCATCAGTGACCTTCCCAAACCTAGCAGGGGCTTCATCCATAAATAAAAGGTGGTTCTACCTACATCCAGACGTCTCTCCTCAAGCTCACGCCTTTCCCCAGCACAGGGACGCCTTCCACACATGTGGACTCAATCTAAGTTTGTTTGCAGTGGCTAGGGTTGGAGTGGGGGCGCCTTGCCTAGGTGGAGGCCTCCCCTCACTCCCAGCTCTTGATTCTTAGGTCTGGGCTCTCAGTGGTGTTACCAAGCAAGTCAGGTTATGTAATTTGGATTTAGGGTTTTAGCACTCTCTCATTGTATAAATAGAGGCTCTTTCAGCTCTATTCGGATGGAGATTTTGGGTATGAACACTCTGCCAAAATTATTGTAATATTTGTTTAAGATTGGAATAAAGTTGTGACTTTAGAGGTCCATGCATGAGTTATTGGAGTTGTGGATTCACATTGTCTTTGGTGATATCTCTCTTACCCTTCCTTTTTCAATTATTAAATCATTATTCATTGTATACTCTAGAAAGGCTAACAATCTAGTTTATGAGTATCTTGTTCGGATTTAATTTTGTGTGTAAGTGTTTTGCGGGGATCATCAAGGGTGAAAGACAAGCTTGAGATCAAGCTCTTCTTCATGAACCAGTGGCTTTTTTTCATCTAATTCCTTCGTTTTGCAGGTTCTTCTAAGCGCTTCTCAATCCAAGAAAGAAACATAACAGTCAGAGTTCCTCCTTCCTTCCATCAACAAAGATTAAAAACATACTTGGTTACCTGGATCTACGAACTTCCCTCTTCTAGTTCTCTCTTTGCTCCTCGATTTCTTTGATCCTTTGCTTGTTAGCCTTTTCTTCCTTGCTTTGTTTTGTGCCTTTTCTTACCTTTTCTTCTTCGCTGCCCCATTTTTGCCTTAGTTTACCACCCTTTTCTTCACTTTGGACAGCCCTATTGTGCCCTAGTTTGTGTCCCTTTTTTTCCCCCTTTTGCGTTAGTTTTTTGGCCTTCTTCCACCTTGTTTTGTGTCTTTTTCTTCTCTTTTCTGTTCGCTACCCTGTTTTTGTATTTTTATGACAGCCATCTTCCTTCTCTTTTGCTACCCCGTTTTCATCATTCCTTGTATTTCTTTGGCCATCTAGCTCGCTGCCCTATTCTTCCCTTCTCTTGTTTTTGACTTCCTCTTTGTCTTCCCTCCTTCCCCTCTTCTTCATTTTATTTCAGTCTTCTTTTGCCTTGTTCTTTTGCTCTCATCCAACATCTTCTTTTCCCTTTTTTGCAAGTTTCAAGAAAAGCTTCAAATAAAAGTAAATCCCTCTCCTTTTTACGTAAGGTTCAATAATAATAGAGTTGTAGGCTTTCCTTCAAAAGTCCTTTCAAGGATTAAATTCCTAAAGGCAAATTGTATAATTTTAATAAAATATCTTTTGTTTGAGTGGGGTTTTTAAGTCCCCACTCTCATCCTCCCCCATTTGGGGAGGCTTGTGTTGTGTTCATCTTTTTTGTATGCTTAGGTTAGATGTGTTTGTTCTCATAATATTTGCATCTTTTTCTTAGAATACTAATTGTTAGTCTATCACTTTTAATTTATTGAACAAGTTGATTACTTCATCTCTTAATTGTGTATCTTTTATATAAGTGAATCAACTTCCTAACATTCATAAATCTCTTGAAGCTCACCATAAGATGGATCGAGAGTGCTCTCTATTGGAGAGTTTAATCAACCATCTTCATTTTATTTTTGTGCATCACATTGTTTAATCCAATTAATAGATTAAGTAAGACTCTTGAACTTGCAGAAACACAAGTCAAGAGCACTCTCTATCGGAGAGCATCATTAGTATTGCATCATCCTTGCATTAGGCATCTAAACTACATAAGACTCTTGAACATTCGTCATAAGACAAGGTCAAGAGCGCTCTCTGTCGGAGAGTTTAATCAATTAACTTAATAAAACTTTTCAACACACATTCCCTTTAATTAATTAACTCCGTTGATCATCCTTCACCTAGTATGCTTTGCTGACTTTCAGGTTGGGCTCGTACTCAGAACGGTGAACGGACTTCTTAAGTTCGCACAAAAGGAACATAATTAAAACTTTTTACCCCATAACCAACGCACCGGCGTTGTCTCGATTAAATACTCAAGCAAGTGGGCAAATCCCAAGTGTGGGCACCGGGCAACCCAATCTGGGCACAGTTGGTTAAGTTATTGAACACCTAGCTGTGATCCCAGACAAGTCCGTCATGTCTTCGAATGGAGCCACTGAAGGTATTTCCGGTTAGAATTTCCAGACACCTTAAGCAAGATCACCATTAAAATCTTTTAAAATATACAAAGAGCACTTGCACAACCTAATATTCAATAGTTTTAGTTCAAGACTTGCTTTTAATTTCTTTACGCATTTTCAGCATTTTGACTCCATAAGGCACTGCTCTATTTTAATCCGCATAACTGTTATATTGGGATCAATTGTACGTGGCCTCTTTAAATTCTATCTGTGAATGCACATTTAAGAAGTCTTAAACTATTTCTTATCATTTAATCTCTTGTTAGCAACGTGGATTGCTTTATGTGTCGAATTCATAATAAATAAACACTTCTAATTACAGTAACTCCTAAGTAACACCCATCCGCATCCGCAACTAAGTAAAACACTTTAACAACCTTAAGAGCCTTAGAAAACTCTTTTGTAGGGACTACCCCCCTTGGCTTCGTTAGGAGTTAGCCTAAACGGAGGCGCTAAGAGTAGGTGACAGTACCTAGCTCTATGCTTGCCCCCAAGGTCACACCTCTCCCACTTTCCTAAGTGAGAAGACAGCTTTCGGAAGATTTCTGCTGCTGGTGTGCAATCGGAGGACAACAGGAGGTAGTATGTTTCTTTTGAAAACTACTATTTGATTTGATTGATCTAACTTGAATTTTTTGTATGATGCAGGGAGGAGCAGTGAAGCTCCAGTTTGTGATCTAGATTGAGATCTCTCGAAAGAGGGAGTTCTAGCATAGCTGGTGAGACAGGCTGTCTGAGCATAAATCCTGGTGAAGCTCGTAGGTTGCTCAGATGTAATCAATCCTGTAGGTTGTCCTCGAATGTAATCGGTCCTGACGAAGCTCGCAGGTTATCCTTGGACGTAATCAGCCCTGATGTGATTCTATGCTAAAAATGGCCAGAGTGAAGTTTAAGTACTTCAGGGAGAAGCTAGGTGTTCTCCAGATCGAGGTTCCTTCTAAGGGGAAGTGATGAGTCTGTGTGGCCTTTCTAACATGGTGGAAGGCTGAGCTTCACATGGTCAAATGTAAGTGCAGAGATGCTCTGATGTGATTGTGGGTTGTGTTATCACATGATCAGTGCAAAAATATTCTGATGTGATTAAGGGATATGTTCCCACATGATCAGATATAAGTGCAGAGATGCTCTGATGTGATTGTCAGTTGTGTCACGATTTACCACATGATCAGTGTAGAGATATTCTGATGTGATTGTGGGATGTGTTCTCACATGATCAGTGTAGAGCCATTCTGATGTGATTGAGGGATGTGTTTCCACATGATCGGATGTAAGTGCAGCGCCTTTCTGACATGATGAGGTCGAATGTAAGTGCAGAGCCTTTCTGACAAAATGAGGTCGGATGTGAGTACTGGGCCTTTCTGACATGGGTTTTGGATGTGTTCCTCCCATGGTCAGATGTGAGTGCTGGGCGTGCCTTTCTGACATGGTTCTTGGATGTGTTCCTCCCATGGTCAGATCTAAGTGTTGGGCGGGCCTTTCTGACATGGTTCATTCCATGGTCAGAGAAAAGTGTTGAAAACGATGAAGACCTACATTAAGGCTAGGCCTACAACCAGCGTGAAAAAGGGCTGTCTCTATAGAACTTCCTATGACGAGTAGAATTGAGATAGCACCAGTGATGATGACCCAGTGATGATCCAGCAGTGATGATCCAGTGACGATCCAGATCAAGTGATGATCTAGACTTGATGATGATCCAGTGACGATCCAAATAAAGTGATGATCCAGACTTGATGATGATCCAGACTTGACGATGATCCAGTGATGCTCCAGATCAAGTAATGATCCAGACTTGATGATGATCCAGTGATGATCCAGTGACGATCCAGATCAAGTGATGATCCAGTGATGCTCCAGATCAAGTGATGATCCAAACTTGATGATGATCCAGTGATGCTCCATATCAAGTGATGATCCAAACTTGATGAAGATGACTTGATGATGATCTAGATGATACAGAGAAGAAGACTTGTGCTAATAAATTGTGTTGAGAGAACACCTTCCTAGTTAAGAGGGAGTGTTGATGTATTTGTAACTTCGGAATGTATTCATTTGTATATCTTATGTATTGTACCCCGATGTTCCTATCGGGAAGTATCTGTAATGTAAACAAGTGATGTAAAGTCATTGAGGTTAACCCTCCATTGTAAGTCGAGGCAATAGTCCCCACAATTGAGTTAAGGTTAACCCTCCTTGTTGATCGAAAGGCAAAGTCCCCACAGTTGTGGGGCACTAGGGTTATTAGACTCTCCTAGAGATGTCAGCCCTGGTAAGTAATTGTTAAGTGAGGCCGACTTGTTGGAGTGGACATTAAGTGAACGAAAGAATATAAATAAAGAGTGAGCCTCTCTATTTATCACACACACACACACTCACTAGGGCGCATGAGTGAGACAGGAGAACATCTCTCAAGTGAGAGAGAGAGAGAGAGAACAACTGTTGGAGATCATCTTTTCTGTCTTTGGGTTTTACTGTTGCTATTGGTGCTCATTCTATCTCTGAGGAAGTTGCGGGGTTTTCTCCTTTATGGTTTCCCCTAGGAAAATTCTTTGTGTCTCTTGTCTCTTGTGATTTTTGTTGTGCATGTTATTCTCTCAGATAAGATCCTATATCATATTGCTTAAATGATAAAAATCTAACACAAGGTTGAAGATGGAAACCTATAGAAGACAACAAGCTCACAGATGGGTGCAAGAGAAACTTTTCAACAAAGTTCAAGATAAAGGATCTTGGTATCTAGTGATCAGAGATGGATACATAGAAGATCAGTAGCAGAGGATGCTACCTGTCACTCCAGTGCAGAATGTTTCGATACATAGAGTACAAAATGTAGAGGGAGGATGATGCTCCGCTTCAGGGGGAGTGACTGCAGAAGATCTTCGAGTTCGACATGGTACGATAGGATGGACAGCTTCCTGATGGACTAAGACTTTGCCAAGAGTAAAGTGAGTTCCAGACTTCAAGGTTGAATGCGGAAGACTGGGATATGTTGATGACCTGACAGGATGAACTCATGGTAGAAGCAATGATGGAAGAATACCAGTCATTAATGACGAATGATGTTTGGGATATAGTACCAAACCAGAAAGCAAGATTGTGGTATCTTCCAAGTGGATCTACAAGATAAAACATGCTGCTGATGGAAGTATTATACAAGGCAAGATTTGTGGCTAGAGGATTCTCTCAGAGAGAGGAAATTGATTATGAAGAGACATTTGCACCAGTAGCAAGGTCCACTTCCATCAGAACCATCATGGCACTTGCTTCCATGATGAAATGGAATCTAAACCAGATGGATGTAAAGACAACCTTCCTGAATGATGTGATTGAGAAAGAAGTATACATCGAACAACCACAAGGATTTGAAGTTGAAGACAGCGTGACTCATGTATGTAAGTTAAAGAAGGCTCTGTATGGACTGAAGCAAGCTCCTAGAGCTTGATATGGAAGAATAGATAGCTTCTTGACAAGCTTAGACTTTACCAAAAGTAAAGTTGATCCTAACCTTTACCTCAAGGTTATGGATAATGAACCTGTCATACTATTGTTGTAAGTGGATGATCTATTTCTGACAGGAAATGAGAAACAAATCACCAAAAGCAAGAAGAATCTAGCTGAAGAATTTGAGATGAAAGATCTTGGATTGATGCACTATTTTTCTCGGGCTGGAAGTGTGGCAGAGCCCAGAACGAATCTTTCTGAACCACGGAAAGTATGCAATGGAAATCTTAAAGATATTTGATATGTTGGATTGTAAATCCATTGCCACACCCATGGATACCAACCTGAAGTTGTTATCTGATGAATCATCAGAGTTAGTGGATGTGACTCAGTATAGACAGATTATTGAGTCGTTGATGTATCTAACGAATACAAGGTCAGATATATGCTTTGCTATGAAAACCTTGATTCAGTATCTAGTTAAACGTAGACGGGCTCACCTGATAGCTGCAAAGCATGTGATGAGGCACCTAAAGGGTACGATAGACTTTGGACTATACTATGATAGAGATCATGACTACAAATTGTATGATTTAGATTGGGTAGGAAGTGTCACAGACAGAAAGGGCACCTTAGGTGGATGATATTGTCTGGGATCCGCCATGATCTCATGGTTGAATAAGAAACAGTCCAGTGTTGCTCTCAGCACGGCTGAAGCAGAGTACATAGCAACTTGCTCCATTATTCGGGAAGCCATATGGCTTCGGAAATTGATGACAGGTCTATTTGATCTAAAGTTGGATACCATAGTGATTCTATGTGACAACCAGAGTTGTATAAAGATGACAAAGAATCCTGTGTTCCATGATAAATCAAAGCACATAGAAATCTGATATTTTTACATAAGGGATATGGTACAGAAGAGAGCTATAAAACTCCAGTATGTGAGTACCAATGAGCAAGTTGCTGATGTGTTGACCAAGCTTCCGTGACAAGCTTGGTGTAGTTCGAAAAGACTTTCCTCGCAAGGAGGAATAGTGATGATGATATAGACTTTCCTCGCAAGGAGGAACGATGAAGATATGGACCCTTCTCGGAAAGGAGAAACAAGTCGGAGATATAGACTCTCTTTGGAAAGGAAGAACAAGTCAAAGATATAGACCTTTTTCAAAAAGGAAGAACAAGTCAAAGATATGGACCCTTCTCAGAAAGGAGAAACAAGCCAAAGATATAAACTCTCTTCAGAAAGGAAGAACAAGTCAAAGATATAGACTCTCTTCAGAAAGGAAGAACAAGTCGAAGATATGGACCCTCTTCGGAAAGGAGGAACAAGTCGAAGATATGGACTCTCCTCGGAAAGGAAGAACAGGTCAAAGATATGAACCCTCCTCGGACAAAGGGGGAGCTGGTTGATGATATGGATCCTCCCTGGAAAGGGGGAGTGATGATAAGACTCTCATTGATAATGGGATGACAGTAAAGCTCCAGTATGAAAGAAGCCAAGTATGCCTGAAGATGATGACAAGGTTCGACATTCACTTGTGGACGATAGTATCCTCTCTTGAGGATGATCTTGCAGGAAATAACACTTTGTTCCTAAGATTGGTCCTTACTAGCTAAGGATGGCCCTGCAGACATTACTCTCGCATGGAGAGTGTACCCACATTCAATTGTGGATGTCGTAGAATAACACTTGCTTAGGAGTGGTCCTAGCTTTGAAGTTGAGGATGCTCTACGATGAGTCCTTACGGACGACAGGACCTGCATTTAGGTGCGGTCAAGATCTGCAGTTGCAGATGATACTCTTGCATAGAGAGTATGCCTACATGTACATGTAGATGCCATAGAACAACACTCACTTACGAGTGGTCCTAGGTTTAACGTTGAGGATGCTCTACGATGAGTCCTTGTGGACGCCGTAGTCTAACACTCGCATGGATTGGTCCTAGCTTTAGTGTTGAGGATGTCCTACGATGAGTCCTTGCGGACACCAGATCTACAGTAGCAGATGTTACTCTCACATGGAGAGTGTACCTACAATTATATGTGTATGTCATCGTCTAACATTCGCTTGCGAATGGTCCTAGATTTAATGCTAAGGATGTCCTACGATGAGTCCTTACGAATGTCGTAGTCTAACACTAGCATGGAGTGGTCCTAGATTCAACGCTGAGGATGTCCTACAATGAGTCCTTACGGGCAACAGGTCCTGCATTCACGTGCAAACGAGATCTACATTCAGTTGTAGACGATTCAGTTGGTCGATACTATGGACCCTCCTCGTTAAGGGGGAGTAGGCTGATGGAGGATTGCATCATCCTTGAACCTATGTCCTAAAGTGATAAGGATTGATCATTCCACAAATAGATCATGTGTATTGCAAGTAGTGTTGTATTGCAAATAGCATGTATAGATCGAAGGACCGAGAAGATCGAAGTGTTGCTGTAAAGGACCGAGAAGATCGAAGTGCTGCTGCAAAGGACCGAGAAGGTCGAAGTGCTGCTACAAAGGATCAAGAAGATCGAAGTGTTGCTACAAAGGATCAAGAAAATCAAAGTGTCGCTGCAAAGGATCAAGTAATCGTATGTTGCAGAAGATAAAGGCTCAGTGTTGTAGAAGACTATGTTCTAGTACTGAAGACATTGAAGAGTAACTGTTCTAGTTACTGATTGTGAAAACTTCCTATGAAGTATAGATGTATCACCTTGATGATGTTGCAGATGCTCTCTCTCTTGTTACTCTATAGTTGATGATGATGTTGTCAATAGAATACCCTTCTCCTTAAGGGGGAGTGTTGAAATATTGTAACTTCAAAGGATATTCTAAATGTATTTTATTGATGTACCCCAACGGAGATGTATTATTCCTCCGTCGGAATGTTACTATTGTATTTGGTCATCATAGAGTCATGAGGTAAACCCTCCATTGTAAGTCGGGTCAATAGTACCCTAATGAATATAATATAATATTGTTTTGAGTCTTCCTAGGTGAAGTCGGCCCAGTCAGTTAAGTGGGGCCGACTTGTTAGGTTAAAAGTCAAGTGACAGAAAGGGTATAAATAGAGGAGTTATGTTCCTCATTTAAACACACACTCACTTGTGTATAGCACATAGGAGTGAGAGAGATATTTGTTGGAAGAAGACGCACTTGTCTAGGGTCATGTCTTGTACTTTTAATACATCTTATACAGAGGAAGTTTTGCTAGGTTTTCTCCCCGTGAGGGTTTCCCAGGATAAATCTGTGTGTTCTTTTGTGTGGTTGTACTTGTCTATTTTTCAATGATCCTTTTGCATATGGTTATGATGTTATAATGCTAAATGTTATCATATCTTGTATAACCATTAAAAACTTAACATTGTAGACTATTCTTGACAGTACTTTTTGTTAAACCTATTCTACCGTTTGCACATAGGATCTTGTTGCTCCACATTTGTGTGAGGAGTCATTTGGGAAGTTCAAGTTCTAAGGAACTCTCCATTGTAAGCCTTGTTGCACAAGTTTGCTTCACTACATTCCGTAGAGGATTGGGTGGAAGTGTTATGGAGGTAAATGTTCTATTGTACCTCATCATGGTCAGGTATTTTGGTTGCCAATGTTTCTAGCCCAATTGTGTTAAAGGGGAATGATGGGAGATGTGATGTCTCCATAAAAAATTTCGGACACGTTGCAATAAAGATGTTCGCTATAGGAAGCTATCATTAAGGGTTGGTGCTGCAACAATGCCACCTTCATAAATCCTCCAATTCATGTTTATGGGAGGATGTGAGAATATTTAATATCAACCCAACTTGAAAGGTTTGTTAAACCTTTGGGACTGTTTCATTTATGATTAACCACTTTAGTGGTTATTGCGATCCCACTCTTTTGGGTCTTAGGTTAAACCCTAAACAAGGCTCTAGCCTCATATGACATGCACAATGCACTGTACTCTTTGGGATCTTCTTACAACGATGTGGTTCACTGTTTAAAGTGTTTCTGAACACCACCGTTGCACTTGATTTCATATAGAAACCCTAACATAAGGAATTAGTACCATCACTTCCAAGAATTCTATGGTGAGAATTGTTCTTGTATTTAGGGCAAAACAAGCCTTAGCGAAAAATGCAGACCAAGAGAAATAAGCCACAAAAATGAACAAGAAAGTAGTGTTGGATTTTGAAGAGGGAGGGAAACCCTACAAAACCCTAAGAGATTATCAAGAAAACCTGAATCCAAAGCATTTACAACAATGCCTCTAGACAAAAATCTTTAGATCACTTGTAGAAAAAACAGGTCAGGAAACCCTTAGAGCAATGCCACCAGCCAAAATATCTCCCAAAAAAACTGTTGCTAAAAATTCGGATTTGGAAACCCTGGTTCTGCAGTGATGAAAAATAGTCATGCTACAGCCCATAGACCTGAAACAACTACCAAAAATCAAGTAAACACTAGTGATAGGCACTGAAATCAATGGACAAGATCTATGTCATTAGTCGATCAAACATGCTCTAACAGCCCCCCAAAAAACATCTCCATCAAGCAAAAAGGCACCATGAAAAATAGCCTTCATATTTGTCCGATTTGGTTTTGTTCTGAATGCCAATATCTGATATCATGTTGAGATTACAAATAGAAAGAGGGGATGAAATGGAACCAAAACATCAACCCAAACACCTGCAGCAAAAAGAAAAAAAAACAGCATTAAAGAAGTGCGCTAGGACTGAACCAAAGGTACACTACAGATAAAAAGATGCCCAAGCATGAGTGTGTTATACCGATACATGACAAGCAAAAATGCACATAAAAAAGAAAATATGCCAAGCACAAGAGAACCCTGAAAATGTAGTGCCCCTAGGCTTAAAACACTTATATTCGAAATCAATAATAAAAAAAAAAGGAATTACAAATGAAGTTTGAGTTATGTACTTATATACAACTCAAGTAGGTTATCCTCCCAAGGGGAGTTATGGGCCACATAAATAGGGCACACTCTCAACTATTTCATCTCGAAATTTGTGCCAAACATTCACTGTGCGCCCTACTGAAAATTTCCAGAATTTATCTTGAAGTGTGTGCCCACAAAAACAATAGTACGGCCTCACGTGCGGCCTCAATTTCTGTGCAAACTCGGTCATAAATTCTGTCCAAGTCATTGCCTCGATTTCTGTGCAGAACGCAGCATTAATTATATCCAAATAGCCTTGAAATTCATGCCAAACAGCCTGTACGGCCTCCACACTTGCGCCTCGATTTTTGTGCAATAGTACGGCCTCTTCTCGAAATTCATGCCTATTGTACGGTTTTCCTCACTGCTGTATGATTTTTAGAAATTCATGCCCTCTCTTTCAAAATCTAATGCAAGCAAAAAATGCTCAATTACCTTGGAAATAATGCCAAGTTAAAAGTCTGAAATTTGTAAGGGTTTTCTCTCTCTCACTTGGAAGAAATCGACTTCTTTATTTTTCTCCTCTTCCTCTTGCTCTCCAAAACTCCTGGGTAACAATAATGAATGAAAATGTCTTTTCCCTAGTCTTTTTGTTTGAGTAACCACCATCCCAAAATCAATGGCTATGATTAAAACATAACTAGATGAAATTTAGAGCTCATGTAAAATCTCGCTTTTCTCATTAAAAGCATTTAATTCAGTTTTAAAATAATAAATGAGACTTTATTACTCACCCACCCTTTTAATTCTCATAGTTACATTTAAAATAATAAATAACTCAAACTCACTTTAAAAGTCACTTTATTAAAATAAAGTCATTTTCGCTTTAAAAGTACTGGGGACCACAACTTTTTAAGTGTTCATGTCCACCCCAAGGCATCACAAGGTGAACAAACACTTCTTTGGTAATTTTTCAACACTCCTTCTCACCGAGGAAGTTGTTCTTCACCACCCACAACTTGTCTCTAAACTGAATATGCTTTCCTCTTCCCAAAGACTTCGTGATAATGTCAGCCACTTGCTCCTCAGTAGATATGTACTGCAACTCAATAGCTCCCATTAGAGGAAATTTCAACTCAAAATGGGCCTTTTAACTTTTATTCAAATTCCATGTCATCATGTGTTAGCCAATGAAATTGCTTTAAATTTGAATTACCGTATAGGTCTTAAACACTTTTTTAATATAAATTTGGGGATAGGTATCATAAAAAAAACTACTTTTTTTGTTTGTATTTTTGACATATCTCCCTGTGTTTTTACTCAAATTTCGATCGAGAGAGCTCGTTGGATGCGGAATTAAATCCAACGAGTACCCACTCGGCATACTTTTGACGGACATCATCATTCCGTTTTTTCAGGTATTTCTTGTTTTTTGGGTAGCGGGGTCCGTCAAAAGTATGCCGAGTGGTACTCGTTGGATGCGGAAAATTTAATTCCGCATCCAACGAGCTCTCCCGATCGAAATTTGAGTAAAAACACAGGGAGATATGTCAAAAATACAAACAAAAAAGTAGTTTTTTTCTTTTCTTCCTCCAAAATTAATAAATATTATTTTATTATTTTAACTATTATTTTATTAATTCATTTTAGGAGGCCCATTTTGAGTTGTATTTTCCTCTAATGCCTCTGAACACAATCTCTGATGAAGTTGTTGCCCACCTATTTCGACTAAGTGGCAACCTCATGTACATTGAAGAAGTACATTCTGTGCAGTTTGTACCATGGAAAAATTCTAGGGATTTTTCACTCAGCGGGGCAATTATGCCCCTTTTGTACACGAAATGTCCGCTCCCCTGCGTGGGACAATTAATGTAACTTTATATGTCAGCATGGGTCATTCCTCTAAGGATGTCACCATGGACTTTATTATCAGGGAAGTCCTCTTCACCGAGTGTTTTTTTCCTCTTTCAGTTAATTTTGTTAATTAACAATTTTAATTGGTTGGGTTTTTCACTCACAAATCCTCCAAAGTGGTGAATTGACTTTCTGATAATCAATCCCATGAGGTGGCTAAGGTTTCAAGTTGTTGTCCATGACTATGCTAGCCATATCTTGTAGTCTTGCGGAATTTCGTTAGGATTTTGAATTTTAATTTTGTATTTTTCTTAATTAATTAACTTTACAATTTGGTGTTTAATTAATTAAGTTTTGATGTAATAATGCAATATCTTGAACCTTGGCATTTTGTAATAGGGGCTATGAATGCAAATGAAAATGCTATGACACCCCCTAAGCCATTGATTCAAGTCTCATGTCATTTTGGCAAGGGGTTAGGAAGTTAGACCAATTTTGGTTAAGACAAGGTAGTTTTTCCTAGGAAATTAATTTAATTTCCAAGGGTGAAAAAATAAATTATTTGATTTTGAAGGAAAAAATCAAATAAAGCCATGGTAATTAAGTTTGGGGGTGGCTAAGCATAGTCAATTTTTATTTAAATAAACCCCCTTCATGGTCAAAATAATTTTTTGAAGATTTCCTAAGTGGGACGCTCCTCTTGTCTTAATAAAAGATTAAAAAAAATAATAATAATAATAAATAAATAAATAAAAAATAAAAGATAAAAAATTAAAATAATAAAAATTAAAATTTGAGTCAAAAGGAGGCCCACTTGAGTCATGGAAACCCTAGATCTAAGGGTTAAGATTCATTGTGACATGGATCTATCGTTTTGACCATTGATTTGAAGAGGCACCCTTGCTTATGATTAGTGGATGGCTTGCAAAGTCAACAAACCTAAATCTAAGGGTGGAGGAGAGCTAAAGTTTAGATCTATGTTTTGGACCCTTGATTTGGGAGTGGGTTTGAGATCTTTTCAACTATAAAAGAGGGGAAATCCTCTCATTTTATCATCATTCTGTGGAGCATGGTTATGCTGCCAAAATACTCTCTCTTCTCCCTCTCTTCTCTATTCTTCTCTCTCAAGTTTTCTTGGCTATTGTAATGTTGTTGCCCTATTGGGGTTTATAATACATCAATCTTTGGAGGATACATTGTTGGTGCACCCATGGCTTGAAGAGTGAGGTAACTGTTTATGGTTGGTTATTGTTGCATTATTTATCATAGAAACTCTCCACAAAGGTTTTTGTGAAGAGACTTGTAGGTAGAAGTTTTTCTATTTGCACTTGTGATTAACATTGTAAGATTTTGCAAAGGTTTTTGCATGATTTATGGTGTTCTCATCTCTATGTATGAGTTTTGCAACTTTAGCTAAACTCTTTGCAGGGATCCAAGCTTGGAAAAGTTCTCTCTCCAAGGCCCTAATCTCTAATCTTGTTTTCTGTTTTAGGAACTAATATTTTTGTTATTGTTTAGTAGCAAAATCGAGTTTTCTTTAATAGATCCATGTTATATTTGTATTATATATTTCAGATGTGATTTCTTATTGTGTTTTAGGTAGCTGGAAATGCAATTTTCAGCTCTCTAATATTCAATTTTCTGATATTTTAAAACCCAGATTTTTACTGTAAAATTTATATATTTTTATAACAACATTTTCTAACTTCTTTTTGAGTTTCCTGTCATTTTCGCTTGCTGGTTTTTAACAGGTTTTACAGTTTACAAGGGGAGGTTATGCCCAAATCACATAAAAAACACCTCAACTTTCAACCGGTTTCAAAAGGGCTCAACCTCTTATCTTCTTACTCTATTTTCTAGCTATATGTAAGCATCGGGAGAGTCTCCTCATGGGTATTCTCTAAAAGCTTTCAAAGTAATTTGTAATCATATTGTAATTAGGTAGGAAGTAGGTAAGTAGTTGTGCTTTTATTTTCAAGTAGATCTAATATTTTTCCAGTTTTTTTTAACCCACCTTCTCCTTTAGGGAGATTGATGTGTGGTTAGTATATTTTGTTTAGATTAGTTTACTTTCAAGCATTTCTTTTCCAAACAAAACATTTAGTTAGATCTTTACTTTCTGTCACCTAGTTTACTGTTTTGAAGGAATATACAACCTAAACTGTTTGTGTATCCTCTACCCTCCGTTATCTTCCTTTAGGGAACTCGAATCAAGGGTATGAAAAGCGGAAAGGCTTAGGGGCTTTAGGAAACCTTAATTAACTCGCTTTACTTTCTACAATCTTTTACTTTCCTGCAAAGCAATTTCATTTCTTAATTGTCCAGAGATCAAGTACCAGCACCTTCCATAAGGGATAATGCCCAGGTTGACTCTATTAACTTGTTAATTTTGTAATTCATTTTGCTTACTGTAAAAACAAATCGTCAATTTATTTAAAATATACAACCTAAACTGTCTGTGTATCCTCTGCCCCCCTGTTATCTCCTTTTAGGGAACTCAGGTAAGGGTATGAAAAGCAGAGAGGCTTAGGGGCTCTAGTGTAATAGTCATCCATCTTGTTATTTTTTCGGTTGATTAAAAACAGTGACGTCGGAAGCTATTTGGAATAGAAGACCGTGGGGGTCATTAGGCATTCTACGTCCTCCTTGTTGAACACCGGGGCATTGGAGTTTGACCTGGGAGCTACAGGTGGACTTGTTTCCACTGTTTTGAGCGCACCAGCATTCCCTCTTTGACTTGAGAAATACTAGTTGGGGTAGTCACACCACCGGATCTAAAACTTAATCAAAGACTTCAACTTTAATAAAATTTATTAAAATAAACCAAGAGACATTGCAAAACGTCTTACCCACATTTCAGTTTCTGTATTTGTTCAAAGTCTTTGCTTTTCAAGGCTTTCATTTTACAAGTACATCTTGCAAGCATCTCAATTTCATTTCAGTACCTTGCACTTTCAAGTATAATATCTTTAAAGTACTGTGGCACGCTTGAATAAAACATTGTTTAATCTTGTAACTTGAAAGAAATCTGTCGTTTGATCTTTGACATAATAACTTGTTCATCCGGTGTATATCTTGTTTCTTTTAAGATATCATTGTATATTTGTTTAACCATTCTTTAGCACTAGTTCATATTGTTAATATTGTAAATCTTGCTTAGCTTAGACAACTGTGGATAATCATTCTTAATTATTCTGTAAATTTGTAACTTGTAATCTTTTGACTCCATTTAATCTAGGCACTGATCTTGTATCTTTGTAACCTTAATAAAATAAAATCCCTTTAACTAAATTGTTAATAAACCTTCTTGTAGGAACTACTCCGCTTGGCTCTGTTGGGATTTGGCCTAAACGGAGGAGTTGGTAGACTATGGTAACAGTGGTCCCCAGCTTTAACTTGCCCCCAAGGACACACAAAGCGGGTTGGAGACTTCCCCGTGTCATAAAGTGTGTATTAAGCGACAACAGAAGTGATATTTGATCTCTATGTGTTTAGACCTGTCATGGAATACTGGATTCTCAAAGAGCCTGATGCAACTATGATTGTCATAGTATATAGCTGTAGGCCTCAACTCCTAATCAAACAAGTCAACCATCAACTTGAGAAGCAACAATGCCTCGCACCTAGACTGATCGGTTGCCATATACTAAGCCTCAGCAGAACTCAAAGCAACGGACTTTTGCTTTCTGCTGAACGACGACACTGCTACCGAGCCCAAACTAAAGCAACAACCAAAAGTGCTCTTCCGGTCTGATGCACTGCCTGCCCAATCTGAATCTGTGAAGCCAATCACACCCACTCCATCTCACCTCCTGTAGTCCAGACCATAGTCTACTGTCCCAACAAGGTATCACAAAACATGTTTCGCAGCTACCCAATGCACTCTCCTGGCCTCCATCATGAACTGGCTGAGAGTGTTCACTGCAAAACATATATCTCGTTTAATGTTAACCAGATACATCAACGAACCAATGAGCTGCCTATATAAGGTAGGATCAACCAACTCTCCTTCAGAAGCATGAAGCTTCTTCCAGTTGGTGATCATAGGTGTGAACATCGCTCTACAACCCTACTTTTAAAATCTCTTCAGAACATCAACTGCATATTTTCCTTGCCCCAAAAAAACATGTCCATCCTCCTACCATACCTCCATACCCAAATAATAATGCATCAACCCAAGGTCAGTCATCTCAAACTCTAAAGCAAGATCTCTCTTGCAAGCTGCAATCAAGTGCTCCTCTCCTGTGATAAACAAGTCATCAACATATAGCAGAAGAATGACTGGATCACCTCCAAACCAATGCTACAAATATAAACGATTTATCGCCAACATCGCGATATATCGCGATGTTCCAACCCCGACGATATTATCGCTAAAAATCGCGCGATATATTCCGGCGATTTTTTGCTCGAAAAAATCGCGATGTTTATAAAATATCGCAAGTCGATGGGAAATATCGCATGTCTACGAGATGAGGTTTATATGCCTGTTTTTGGCATTTTTCGTCCATCTTTTCAGCAGCAGATTAGTTTGACAAAGAGCAACGGTATGAAAGATTGAATTTACAAAAGAGAAAGAGCACCAGTTCGTGCCATCGTGGAGGAGGGAGAAGGTTAAACGCAGCTCTGTGGAGGAGAACGCGCGACGCAGCACTCACAGTGACCAGTCAAGGTATGTTACTATGTACATTGTATACCTATACACTTCTGCAACTAAATTTTTTTAATTTACAGTTTAAAAATTTAATAAACTGGTGGAGTCTAGACTGTGGCCTGTGGGTAAGCATCGGCAGACCATGGCCCATGGGTATTAGCGTTTTGGGTAAGCCTGTAGGTTGTTAGTGTAAGTGCATATTACTATATACTATATAGTGTATATTATATATTCTAATATATTACTGTTTACATTTGTCATTTCTCTTTAAAATTTAAAATTTTATTTAAAAATTAATATAGAACATCAAGCCTTCAAGGATTAAAATTAATAAGTATAAAATTTAAATCAATTAAGTTTAACTTTAGAAATGTAGAATTGTAAATTAATTCTCTGTATGTCTGATTTGCAATTATTTGCAATGAATTCGCTAAAAACGTTTTTTTTATGTTACAGGTTTTGAAATTTCAAGCTAGTTTCCATATTGCAAAGCTACAAGCATGCCGAAGACTTTGGATCCATTCAGGTAGTATGGAGAGCCGGTTGATCCACATAATCTGCAAAAGCTTAGATGCAATATGTGTGGGAAGGAGATGACGAGTGGGATAAATAGGCTCAAATACCACCTCGCACAACTTGCAAGGCATGAGGTGGATATGTGTAAAAAATCCACTCCTGAAATAGTTCATAGGGCCAAACTTGCAATTGAAGGTATTGGAAAGAGGAAAGATAAAAGGGAAGCTTTGAGGAAGGAACTTGGACTGAGAGCAATGTTGCCAACATTTTTGTACCATAGTTGGGTTACCTGAGGAGCCGCCGGTTGACAAACATGTCCAATGTTTGATTCCAGTGTATCAATTGATCCGTCTTTATGTCTAGCCAGTTTTTCAGTTGAATAATTTTGACCATGGCCTCGCGGGGTTTGTAATAAAATGTGCTAGTAGGGTGTTTTGAGTGGTTCGATCTCCTAAGACGTAGAATCTCAAGTAAGGTATTCCAGGGAGTTTTTTGCCCTTGACAATTATGCTTTGCCTATAGCCAAGTAGAATTGACGAGGTTTTCTCCCACTTCCTTCAAAGCTGGAATGCCCGATTTTGAATTCTGGGCCTTGGGGAGTTATTAGAGCCCAACTAAGTGTATATAAACCTACTAGGCATTATTAGAATAGAGCATGGTCATGTCCTGACTCCTAAGTCAATAGGACCTTTAAAAATTTTCCGAAAAAAAAAATTCCAGACGGGTTAAAAAATTATTTTTTATTTTTTATTTTTTTAATTATTTCCCTAAGTTTTTTTATTAATTTTTCCATAAATTAATTGGAAAAATCCCGTTTGTAATAAGTTAGTCATCCGGACCCCATTTTCAGTGATTAAAGGCTCTAACCTTGAGCCAAAAATCATTCTTGATCGGCTAGCCAGTGAAATCCAACTTTCAGATCATCAATCGGACACATAATGCACATTTTCTCAAAAAAAGTCATTTTTGGAGAAAAAATTGAGTTTTTATTAAAAAATGATTATTTTGGAGAAAATCCAAAACTCTCCAAATTAATCCAAATTCAGTGAAATAAAAGGCTAAATGACATCTCAACAGGCATTTATGATGATTGGAGTTATCATAACTCAGCTTCAGTCAGCATTTAGTGAGCAATAAAGATATATTCAGTTAACGGACTTGTCATCTTCAACTAAACTCCCGAAATGGATGAGATGGAGAGCACTCATTGGTTTGATGATTTGATCGAGGCAAAGACTGATGATTACACTGGCAGTGGCCTCTCCAGACCTAGCAGTAGCCCCTCCATACCTAAGAGGCGCCTTCACCTACCAGCTCACGCCCCTCTTCATCATTCACGCCCCCTCTTCATAATTCACGCCCCTCTTCCTCATGAGGGCGTCATCCACACGTGTGGGCTCAATAATGGCTTGAATTTAGTGCTTAGGGTTGGAGTGGGGGCGCCTTGCCTAAGTGGAGGCCTCCCCTCACTCCCAGCTCACCTTCTTCAGGTTTGGTCTTTCAGTGATGTGTCGGGCCGGTTAGGTCTGGTTTTCTGGTTGTAGGGTTTTGGGTTCTTCTTTCATTGTATAAATAGAGGCTTCTTTAGCTCTATTGGAATGGATTTTTGTGTAGAGAAACTCTGTCCAAACTCTGTAAATGCTTGTTGCTTTATGCAACTGTGGAATAAATTTTAAAGCTTTGGAGGCTTATATGGATTGTAAAATGTGGATGAATGCTCTTGGCGAATGAGGTGATAGTGTTTCAATTCTCTCCTTTCATGCTTATGTTGGTTAATGATTCATGCTTTAGAAGGCTTCTGTAAGCACGTAAGATCAATTATTTGAAGTTTCAATTTAATTGTTTATGGTTTCACTCTTAGAAATTGAAAGTAGCATTGGTTATTCAGTTATATGATATGCTCTTTTATATTTCAATTGGTAAAACATGCATGATCTAATCCATCTTTTGGCAAGTGTTTGAGTTGAATTTGTGCAGATCACTTCATCCAATCAGGTAGGAGTTCGAGCTCAGGTGCATCCTCTCCTCTTGAAGTCAAGACAACTTCCGGAAATTTCAAGCTTCAAGAAAGCCAAGCATCATCAAGAAAGCCACAGGTTTGAATGTTTTTCTTCATTTTTATTCATCTTTCAAAGTTTAAGAAATTTTTACATTCTTGGGTTAGGGCAAGGTTTGGGCTAAAGTGAGTATTCATTCACCAAACCTTATGCCCCTGTTGGCTATTCCGTCTTCAAGTTGCAGCCATCTTTCACTTTTTATTGCAGCCTTTCTTTTCTCCTCTTTCGCTGCCCTCTTTTGTCCTCTTTCTTCACTTTTTGCAGCCCTCTTTTGGCCGTATTTTGCAGCTTCATTTACCCTTTTTTGCAGCCACTTTTTGGGCCCTAGTTTCAGCCTTCTTCCTCACTTTTTGCAGCCATCTTTCTTCAATTTGCAGCCCCTCTTTCACCTTTGCTTTCAGCCTTTTTTGACCTTACTTTGTCTTCTTTTCACCCCTTTTTCACTTCTCTTATCGTAGCCTTCTATTCCTCTTTTTCTTCTTCCGGTTTTGGTAAGGGTTGGGTTCGTTTTTTGTCACTAAGTTGTAGATCTAGTTTCAATTTGTTTTTGTGAACTAACACCATAACGAGTTAGTTAAAAAGCTCTTAGTTTCAGGCAGATGAAGGAGAGCCCAAAGGCTAAAAGCAAGCAAGAGCAAAAAAACCAAAACATCTCCCTTCTCTTTCTTCCCCTTCTCACCATCTGCTCACTCAAGAAGAAGCTGAACACAACAAAGCATTGTAAATTATTAATAAAAAGGCTAGTGGGAGCAAGCCTGCCGTCTTTTCTACTTCCCCTATTTGGGGGAAGTGTGTCTTGTGTTCCTTTTCATTTTTTCTTAATGTAGTTTTAACTTTAAGCACTTAGCTTAGTTCTCTTGATTAGACTTAGTTTTCATTTTCACTAATTGCTAGTTGTTCATTAAGTATAATTACTAATTGTTAGATTAGATTTTATTACTTGCATTGTGGTGTATCTTTCTCTATAATTGTTAATCTTAAAAAGAACCAAAATCTCTTAAATCTCACCGTAAGGTGGATCAAGAGTGCTCTCTGTCGGAGAGTTTGTTTAACTGTCTTTCTTTTATTTTCATGCATTCTACTGTTTGCTAGTTTAACTAATTAATTATTAAGTCTCTTGAACTTGTCAGAACCCAAGTCAAGAGCACTCTCTGTCGGAGCGCATTATTAGATTTGCACATCCTTGCATTAGGCATTTAGATTAGCTAAGTCTCTTGAACCTTTGTCATAAGACAAGGTCAAGAGCGCTCTTTGTTGGAGAGTTTTAATTAACTAATTTAATAAAACTTGCAACACACACCCCTTTAATTAATTAACTCCCTCCCCTCCTTGCTGGAGTATGCTCTGACCGATCTCAGATCAGAGTACCCAGAAACGACACTGGATCTTTAACCCTGCAAGAGTAACTTAATAAAACTTAACACCCCGTAACCAACGCACCGGCATTGTAGGGAATTTTCCAAATTACTTCCTAGTAGAGGTGCCGGAATCCTGCTGTCTAAGCTTCTCAACTAGCTGGTCAATCTTCGCGATCCCAGCCTGGGATACTGGGCGAGCCCGACATGTCTTCAACGGAGGAAACTTAGAATATTCTCTCGACTTTTGACAAACCTTCGTTGACACCTAAATCAAGAGCACATAAAATCTTTAAAACCTACCAAGAGCATTCGCACAATCTAATACTCACTAGTTGGATTCCTAGACTTATTATTTTATTTGCACATTTCAGTATCATTGACTCCATTTTCCAAAGTACTTCCTAGTAGAGGTGCCGGAATCCTGCTATCTAAGCTTCTCAACTAGCTGGTCAATCTTCGCGATCCCAACCTGGGATACTGGGCGAGCCCGACATGTCTTCAACGGAGGAAACTTAGAATATTCTCTCGACTTTTGACAAACCTTCGTTGACACCTAAATCAAGAGCACATAAAATCTTTAAAACCTACCAAGAGCATTCGCACAATCTAATACTCACTAGTTGGATTCCTAGACTTATTATTTTATTTGCACATTTCAGTATCATTGACTCCATTTTCCAAAGTACTTCCTAGTAGAGGTGCCGGAATCCTGCTGTCTAAGCTTCTCAACTAGCTGGTCAATCTTCGCGATCCCAGCCTGGGATACTGGGCGAGCCCGACATGTCTTCAACGGAGAAAACTTAGAATATTCTCCCGACTTTTGACAAACCTTCGTTGACACCTAAATCAAGAGCACATAAAATCTTTAAAACCTATCAAGAGCATTCGCACAATCTAATACTCAC
This sequence comes from Pseudotsuga menziesii, assembly GCA_001517045.1. NCBI lineage: Eukaryota > Viridiplantae > Streptophyta > Pinopsida > Pinales > Pinaceae > Pseudotsuga > Pseudotsuga menziesii. The sequence continues at coordinate 17,725 of LPNX010982733.1, read as the reverse complement.
TAGTTGGATTCCTAGACTTATTATTTTATTTGCACATTTCAGTATCATTGACTCCATGAGGCACTGGTCCTTGATTAAATCTACATAATTATCTTATATTGATCAATTGTCTGTGGTTCATTATAATTTCTATCTCTTAATGCTTAATTAAAGTCTGGAATTTTTACTTATCTTTTTAATCTCTTGTTAGCAATGTGGATTGCTTTTGATTTTGTATCATATTCATAATAAGAAAAACATCTTCAAATCATAATAACTCCTAAACAACACCCATCCGCATCCGCAACCTTTAAGAACACTTTAACAACTTAAGAGCCTTAGAAAACTCTTTTGTTAGGGACTACCCCCCTTGGCTTCATTAGGAGTTAGCCTAAATGGAGGAGCTAGGAGTAAGTGACAGTACCTAGCTCTGTGCTTGCCCCCAAGGTCACACCTCTCCCACTTTCCTAAGTGAGGAGACAGCATTCATTAGATTTCTGCTGCTGCTGTGAAATCGGCGGACAACAAGCAGCATTAGGATTCGGGACAGTTGGACATACTTTAGGGGGAGTGGAGAGTGAGACCTTATCCTCATCTTCCGCCATGCCTTCAACGACACATTCTATTTCTCACATTTTGTCGAGATCTGGTCCTGGTGGACAACCAGTTATAAAGTCAATGTACAAGATAAAAGAAAAAAAGGAAGCAGATAAACTTGTGAGTCGATGTCTTTTGTGAAGTGATATTCCATTCCACTTTGCGAGGAACCCACTCTACATGCCTATGTTCAAAGTTGTTGCTATTGTTGGGTCGAGGTATAAGCCCCCCACTTATGAGGAATTGAGAGGGCCCATCCTTGATGATAAAAGGTTGATTGCACTTCTAGAGTGGAGGAGCTTCGACGTTCATGGGAGGCCACAGGACGCACCGTGATGTCAGATGGTTGGAGTGATAAGAAGGGTATGACCCTTCTCAACTTCTTGATTCATTATCCTCGAGGCATAATGTTTATAAAATCTGTGGATGCATCTGCAGAGGTCAAAGATGCAACATTACTATGTCAATTGTTGAATGAGTTCATCCAAGAGATAAGTCTACAGCATGTTGTCCAAGTAGTAACGGGCAATGCTACGAATTATGTGGCAGCTGGTAGGGTGCTTATGGATAGGCATCCTACTTTGTTTTGGACACCTTATGCAGCACATTGTATTGACTTGATCTTTTAGAGGATATGGGGAAGATCCAGTTTATCAAGCATGTCATTAATTCAACAAGAAGCATCACCAAATTTATATACAATCATGCTTTTGTGCTTAGCTTGATGAGGAAGTTCACTCATGATAGGGAGTTGGTCTATCATTAGAGGAATTTTGGGGTCTAAAATGGGCCTCCTAAGGAAAATAATAAAATAATAGTTAAAATAATAAAATAATGGTTAGAATAATAAAATAATATTAATTAATTTTGGAGGAGGAAAGAAAAAAACTACTTTTTGTGTTCGTATTTTCGACATATCTCCCTTTGTTTTTACTCAAATTTCGATCAGGAATGACATCACGTTTTTTCAGGTATTTCTTGTTTTTGGGGTAGCGGGGTCCGTCAAAAGTATGCAGTGTGGGTACTCGTTGGATGCGGAATCAAATTCCGCATCCAACGAGCTCTCCTGATCGAAATTTGAGTTAAAACACAATGAGATATGTCGAAAATACGAACAAAAAAAGTAGTTTTTTTTAATGACAAATATGTCAATTCAACCATTATGGTTGACTTATTTTATTGAAATTCTATTGGTTCTTGAATTCCAACTCACAAAAACTTATTTTGGCACGTTTTCTTATAAGGCCCATTTTAGACCCCAAATTTTCTCTAATGCTTGCCATCACTCGCTTTGCCACTTGTTTCATCTCTCTTCAATCTCTCCTTACTTCTATGTGGGACTTACAGATTATGTTCCTTTCAGATGATGTACCACTAAAAATGAACTAGAAAATCACTGAAGAAATCGATTTGGCTTGTGTGGCCAAGGAAATGGCAAGGGAATTTCTCTAGATGATTTATTATGGATCTCTAGACATATTTGCATCAGTTTCAGTCAATTTGATTATTTTTTTGGCTCTCTTAGGGAGGACATCCCACATAGGGCAAAATTGGACAAAATGGCCAAAATAAAAGTGTGTAATTCAAGTTGTATCTTTAGAAATATGTATGGAGGAGCCTCCTAATGACCCCCCCATGTCCCCTAAGTGTCAAACTTGCAAAAATAATGATTTATCATGTTGTAAAAATGGGATTTATGAGGTAATTCGCCCCCCTCAAATGTATTTGTCTAAGTTGATCCATGTAATGTAAAATAAAAGATCTTCATTGTTGATGATGTTTTAATCTCAACTATTGGATTGATGTTAGTTAGAATGTGGACTCACTCTCGATCTATTTAAGAGTTTTGATCCCCTCATTGTATCCCATCGGGTATTTTGGCTCTTGGCTTAATGGAATAGAGAAATTCTTTTGTGAGAAATACTTATGTTCTTGTGGATTGAATGTTAGCAATTGTGATTGAAACTACTTTTCCTTTGCTCTGAAAGATCTTTGACAAGCATCTAGTATTATTTTTGTGGATTAATTTTTTGTTGCAGGCACAAAGACTGTTTGGGAGGGGCGCATCATTTGGGGAAACCCACTGTTTGTTTCTCTTTTGGATTTGTTCCGAACAGGGAGTGATTTTGTCTATGACCAATTATTTCTCTTATCATTTGTCTTTCGTTTGTAGTGGCTCAGTTTCTTGTTGATCTTATTGATATTTCCTTAGTATGGCAGGAAGAGGGGCGCACCTGTCCACTTGGGCTTTTGGGAACAAGATAGATCTTCGACAAAACTTTCATTTGATCTTTGTGGGAGTAATCCTCACCTTTCCGACATTTATCTACAATTTCCAAGTGCGTTTCTCTATCTCCATTATTTCAATCCACCTGGTCTTAATAAAATCAAAACCCTAGTCTTAAAACCCTCATCCTTTAGATTTGTAGGTGTTGATTTCTAACGAGCTTTTAAACTGAAAACCCACTTCTTAAATAATTTAAAATCGTCAAATCTAAATTTTCGTGATCATCAAACTCCATTTGCCCACCTAAAGCACTGGTCTTACCCATAAAAGAGGGATACCCTCCTTACGGAAGTGGCTATTTTGAATTCCCCAAACTGGGTATTGCTAGTTTCACCTTTAATTGTCTTATCTTACCTCTAGCAATGAATCTGAGTGTCTAATTTTATTTAGTTTCACCATTTACCCTTAGATTCATTTTTCATGCTTTAAACCCTAGGATAAATTGGGGCTTTTCACATAGACACTTTTCTCCTCTTAGTAATCATCCAAAACTTTAATTAAATACAACACTAAGAGATCTAATCAAGATACCTTGGGTTATCTACTTATTTTCCTCATTTTTAGGGTAATCTTGGTCTTTGGGACGCCCCCTAGGTTTAGTATCTTCTCCGAGTCTAAAGTGTTGGTATCTTTGACTGGTGTGACATCTAAGTTCTCTCAGAGGTCTTGGATATCGTAGGCCACAACTCTTGCTTCCTTTCCCCTCTACCATCCTGGACAGGATCACCTTATGGGGCAACCACACGATTCATGATAACATTTTTAGCGTCGTTGCCAGGGAAGGTAGAGGCCTACCTTAGTTCGACAATTATTCTTAAGCTCTACTGCCGTTCTCTTTGCCAACATTTTTGGCGTCGTTATCGAGGAGGTAGAGGCTTACCTTGGTTCATTTTATGTATCTTCGGTGTCTGTGAATGCATATACCTTCTTAACATTCATATCACATCTGGTTTAAATTTGGTGATTGCATTTTCTATTGGTTATATCCTTACAATCTTCGTATTTTGTTACTCACCTCTCCTACGACATTATCCATTGGTGAACACGGCAATTCGTTCTAACGATTTTCTTTGTCAAATTGATTCCTCCTCTCCCGAGCCAACAGTAAATGTGCCTTTGAATGACCCTTCGATTCAAGAGAATGATGATGAGCAAATGTCAACCCTTCAGGATTATGACCTTGATATTGATATCAGTGTTACAAATATCGGCGATTTATCGCCCACATCACGATATATAGCGATGTTCCAACCTCGACGATATTATTGCCAAAAATTGCGCGATATATTGCAGCGATTTTTTGCTCAAAAAAATCGCGATGTTTATTAAATATCGCGAGTCGATAGATAAATATCGCCCGTCCCACGGATGAGGTTTATATGCCTGTTTTTGGCATTTTTTGTCCATCTTTTCAGCAGCGACGGATTAGTTTGACGGAGAGTTAGGGTCTGACAGAGGAGAAAGGTTAAACGCTGCTATGTGGAGGAGAACGCGTGGCACAGCACTCACGGTGACCAGTGACCAGTCAAGATATGTTACTATATATACTGTTGCAACTAAATTTTTTTAATTTATAGTTTAAAAATTTAATTAACGGTGGAGTCTAGTTTGTGGCCCATGGGTAAATGCTGGCGAACTGTGGCTCGTGGGTAAACGTCCGCAGACTGTCGTTTATGGTAAGGCTTAAGCCTTTAGGCTGTTAGTGTAAGTGCATATTATTATTACTATATTAGTATATACTGTATACTATATACTATGTATATTATATATTATATATATTATATAAAATATATTATATATTATAGATTATAGATTATATAATTATGATATATAATATATAAAACTATATTACTGTTTACATTTGTCATTTCTATTTAAAATTTTATTTAAAAATTAATATAGAACATCAAGCCTTCAAGGATTAAAATTTAATACTTTAAATTTTTAATTAATAAATTATATTCTTAAAAAGTTAAATATAAAATTTAAATCAATTAAGTTTATGTTTAACTTTAGAAATGTAGAATTGTAAATTAATTTTTTGTATGTCTGATTTGCAATTATTTGTAATGGAATTCGCTAAAAAAACTTTTTTTTTTATGTTACATGTATTGAAATTTCAAGCTAGTTTCCATATTGCAAAGCTACAAACATGCTGAAGACTTTGGATCCATTCTAGGAGCATGCAGAGCCAGTTGATCCACATAATCAGCAAAAGCTTAGATGCAATATGTGTGGGAAGGAGATGATGGGGGGGATAAGTAGGCTCAAATACCACCTCGCACAACTTGCAGGGCATGAGGTGTATATTTGTAAAAACTCCACTCCTAAAATAGTTCATAGGACCAAACTTGCAATTGAAGGTATTGGCAAGAGGAAAGATGAAAGGGAAGCTTTGAGGCAGGAAATTGGAATGACAGCAGCGTTAGGATTCGGGACAGCCGGACACACTTTAGGGGGAGTGGGGAGTGAGACCTTATCCTCATCTTCCGCCATGCCTTCAACGACACATTCTATTTCTCACTTTTTGTCGAGATCTAGTCCTGGTGGAAAACCAGGTATAAAGTCAATGTACAAGATAAAAGAGAAAAATGAAGCAGATAAACTTGTGGGTCGATGTCTTTTGTGGAGTGATATTCCATTCCACTTTGTGAGGAACCCATTCTACGTGCCTATGTTTGAAGCTGTTGCTATTGTTGGGTCGAGGTATAAGCCCCCCACTTATGAGGAGTTGATAGGGCCCATCCTTGATGATGAAAAGGTCGATTGCACTTCTAGGTTGGAGGAGCTTCGACGTTCATGGGAGGCCACAGGATGCATCGTGATGTCACATGGTTGAAGTGATAAGAAGGGTAGGACCCTTCTCAACTTCTTGGTTCATTGTCCTCGAGACATAATGTTTATAAAATCCATGGATGCACCTACACAGGTCAAAGATGCAATATTACTATGTTAATTGTTGGATGATTTCATCCAAGAGATAGGTCCGCGGCATGTTGTCCAAGTAGTAACGGACAATGCTGTGAATTATGTGGCAGCTGATAGGATACTTATGGACAGGCATCCTACTTTGTTTTGGACACCTTCTACAGCACATTGTATTGACTTGATCTTAGAGGATATGGGGAAGATCCAGTTTATCAAGGATGTCATTAATTCAGCAAGAAGCATCACCAAATTTATATACAATCATGCTTCTGTGCTTAGCTTGATGAGGAAGTTCACTCATGATAAGGAGTTAGTCCATCCTGGCATCATTCACTTTGCCACTTGTTTCATCTCTCTTCAATCTCTCCTTACTTCTATGTGGGACTTGCAGACTATGTTCCTTTCAGCTAAGTGGCGTGCTTTATCAATTAGCACTAAACCGGAGGGACATGACATATTCAGGCTAGTGTCATACTAGGAGAACTTCTGAGATGGGGTGAAGGAGGTGTGTACTATATGTGAACCTTTGGTAAGGGTTCTATGCTTGGTTGATGGAGACAAGCCCGCAATGGACTACTTGTATGAGGCCATGGATAGGACCAAAGAGGCCATTCATGCCTACTATGAGGACAAGGGGTACGAGGGGCAAGCAAGACAACAATTGATATGGGAGGTGATTGATTAGCAATGGAACAAAACACTTCATCGACCCATTCATGCTGCAGGCCTTTTCCTCAACCCCGCATTCTCTTACTCATGTGGCTTCAACTTTGATGCAGAGATAATGGATGGGTTCTTGGAGTGTATCCAGAGGATGGTGCCAAGTGAANTCAAAATTTAATTTCATTACTTTCTTTGTTTTAAATTTCAAATTTTCAATGTCTTCTCTTATGTTTCTCCAATTCATTGTAGATACTTGGTGGGAAACCTATGGTAGACGAGTACCCCATCTCCAAAAGCTTGTTGTTCGAATCCTTAGCCAAACATGTAGTTCTTCTAGTTGTGAGCGCAACTGGAGTATATTTGAAAAAATACACACCAAGAAGCACAACAGGTTTGAGAATTTGAAATTAAATTATAAATTCATTATAACTTGTAATTTATGTCCGATCGCTAATTTATGTATTCTAAATTCTAATTGGATAAATTTATGGTCATCGTATAGGTTGGATACCCAACACCTGAACGATCTAGTGTATGTCTCCTACAATATCAGGTTGTGGGTGAAGCAGCTTGAGAAAAAACCTGAGGTGGAGGCCATTTCATTAGATGACATTGACACCACTGTTGCATGGAGAGTAGAGATTGAGGAACCTATTATGGAGGCAGCCCCTGATTGTTTAAAGGATGATACACAGGACATGAAGAGTGAGACATGGGACGATGAGTGGTTACACTCATTTGAGATTGTGCCACCACCGGAGCCACTAGTTGCACAGTCAGCAGTCGCACAACCACCAATTGCACAGCCACCAGTTTCACAGCCACAGTCTCAGTCAAAGGGAGCTGGATATATGGGCAGTGGTAGCAGTAGCAGTGGTAGAGGACTTGATGAGGGTCCAGTACCTCATCATTCTTCTAGTTCTTCTAGAGTACATCAGTTTCTAGGCACTTCTAGAGGACGACATAGTCCACGACGACCCCCACGAGCGCCTGGGTTTTCTAGCTCTAGAGGCAGAGCCATTATTACAGCGATTACCTTTACCCATAAAAGCGGAGCGGTAGAGGGAATCCATAGTTTACTTTATTTAGTTGATTTCATTGTATATGAGATGCATAATACATTGATTGTAATTTTTTGGTGATTCATGAGTCGGGGACTCAAGATCCAAGACACAATTCATTTTTTATGTGTGATGTATCACTCGACGTCGTATACATCTTATATATCGGTTTTATTTCCATATCCATGTAGCAATGCGTTTATTTGATGCTCTTGTTGCTTTAGATGTTTAGAAAATTGAAAAAAAATGAATATTTTTGTATTTTTTAAGTTGTCAATATATTACCAATGTTTGCCGACATTTTCGCCGATAAATCCAATCATTTCTTTTTAGACCCTCGACGATATATTCGTCGACACGATATTTGTAACATTGCTCCAAACACAATGAAATACAGGTTAGGATCAGCCTCACTCTTCTGGAACCCAATCAAAAGCAAGAGTCAATCCTCGAATACCAAGCTCGAGGAGCTTGCTTCAGCCCATACAAGGCCCTTTTAAGCCTGCATACATGTGAATCTCTCCCATGCACCTCAAATCCCTGTGGCTGCTCCATATACACCTCCTCCTGCAGAAGACCATTCAAAAACGCGGTCTTCACATCCATCTAGTAGATCCTCCAACCCATCTTTGCAACAATGGATATCATTGATCTGATGGAAGGATAAGGAGCAACCAACGCAGAGTCTCCTCATAGTCAACTGCCTCAACCTGTGAGAACCCCGGTGCTACAAAACGAGCCTTGTACTTCTCAATGCTGCCATCTGCAACATGTTTTATCTTGTACAACCACTTGGAAGTCACAACTGACTTCCCCTCTGGTCGTGGAACAATCTCCCACACATCATTCTTCATGATGGAATTGTACTCTTCCATCACAACATCTCTCCAAACCTGATGTGGGGATGCCTCCTCAAAGGTAGAAGGCCTCACGCAAGCTAGTCACCAGTGCCATGTAATTGGAAAATCTCACTCTGATCTCCCTCTTGGGTGGCCCCCACAAACCCCTCAACTTCCTTCACAAGCTCCTTAAGCCAACTTAGCTTTCTCTTCCTAGAAGTAGCTTCCTGTGGCAAACCCTCCTCCTGAACCTCCTCATCTAATGACTGTCTCCTCGCAGAAGTACCTGTGGTCTAAGATCCTGTGTTTATAGTATCTGAACCTGAACCCGAATCATGTGAAGGTGAAACTAGTGAACCTACAATCCAAGATTTTGTCCCTGTACCAGAAGTCCCTGAACACTGTATCCCTGAAACTGATGATCCTAACACCTGTGGACCAGTCAAACCTGAGACCTATGACCATGTACTCTAAGATGTTGTCACCTGTCGAGTAGAAACCTACTACTCTTCCATCTCAGACTCTCAAGATCTCCTAAAGGCTCACTCCTCAAATCTCACCTCCCTCCTCACTACAACTTTCCTCTGTGCAAGAAGGTATATGCGGAAAGCCTTTGAAGTCTCATCATACCCAACAAAGATGCATTTTTTGCAGTAGCCTCCAACTTTATCCTCTTCTCAGAAGGGACATGTGAATATGTAAGGCATCCGAAAATGCGGAAGTGCCCTATCTCAAGCTTCTTCCTAGTAAACATATCCTCGAGATTTTTACTCCCCAATTGGACTCATGTTCTGGACATAAGCAGCAGTACTACAGGCCTCAACCCATAGAAAAAAATGAGGGCTTTGGTCATGCAGCATGGCTCTCGTTGCTCCCACTATCGCAGGGTTCTTCCTTTCTGCAACTCCATTCTATTGCAGAGTTTAAGGAACTGTTAACTGCCTCTTTATCCCCTTCTATCTACAATACTCATCAAACTCCTTGGAGATAAACTCACCCCCATTGTCTAATCTAAGTACTCTAATCCTCCTCCATATTTGGTTCTCCACAAGAAGTAAATCCATGTCTTGGAACCTTTAAACTCTTGGAACCTCTTCAAGACTTCTTCGAACTTCTTGCTCCTCAGGAAGTAAATCCAAGTCTTCCTAGAATAATCATCAATGAATGTGATGTAGTAATCAAATCCTGTCAAAGAGGCAGATGACATAGGACCACACAAGTCTGAATGAATCAAATCAAGCACTCCCTCTAATCTGGTGTCACTGCTTGGAAAAGCAGTCTTGGTGTACTTTCCCAAAGCATACCCCCTATACACACCACTCTGCTCTGTGTTGAAATATGGCAAGCCTATAGACATGTCTCTCAGCATCCTCAAAGTTGAATGATGAAGGTGGGCCATCCTCCCGTGCCACAACTCACTGCTACTAGTGTGTGCCATCGCATGATGAGGCTGGAAGAGAGGCTTGTACAGCTTCTCACATCTAACTTCGATGGCATATGAAGCAGATGGTCCTACTGCCATGGGAAAGACATGTAATTTCCCATCAAGGACATATACTCCAAAACCCCTGTCCTCAATAGTGGAAACCGAGATGGAGTGATGAAATCTCTTGGACATCCTGAGAAGGGATGGAGAGGCCAACACATATTCACAGGTACTTTGTAGAGTGGGGAGATTTCTCGGACATCATATAATAGATATATTTAGTGCATTTTCCCAATCACTCCGAGAAGGAGTGAGGAGATCTCTCGGACATGGGTGGAGAAGTCGATGCATACCAGTACATATGTATGGAATCACTAATGGACCGGTTGAGTTGGTGCATGTTCCCCAATGGACAAGGTTGAGCTAATGCATGATTGACTCCCCGATAGACTGGGTAGAGTTGTTGAGTTAGTGCATGTTCCCCAATGGACTGGGTTGAGTTGATGCATGATGACACTTCTCGATGGATTAAGATTGTGTTGGAAGACCTTTCTTATGATATAGGGATGTTTGAGACATTCGTGATGTACACATGATATCCAGATGTGTTTCAACATGATGATGCCTCCCTGGCTAAGAGGGAGTGTTGATGTGGTAGCTGCGTGAGGCATCTCCACAAAGTCGACACCAAAAGAAGCTTCCAGAGACAAGTCAACCCCACTTGGAAATTAAAGGTCAACAAGATAAAGTATAAATAGAAGGCATCTCCTCTCATTTTCACATCAAGCAATCAAACAAGTTTGCTAAAGAAAGGAAGAAATTTGTTGCTGCTATAAGAAGATTGTTTCTGGGGTTCTCCATCATTGGAGAAGTTTCTCTTTGTTTCCTGGGGTTTATATCACTGCTATCTATATGTACATTGATCTCTGAACTTATATCTCTATTAGAAGGTTGTTGGGTTTTCTCCCTTTGTGGTTTCCCAGGTCAAATATTTTGTGTCTATTGTTTTTGTGCTTGGTTATGTTGAATATTAGCATTAGCATGAATTCTCTTAAAATTTTGCAGGCAGTAAGCTAACAAAAGACAAGTGCAGTAGATACATCAAAAACATCACACACACTGAACACAAGAGTTTTTCACGGGGAAATCTTTGAAGGACAAAAACCCCAAAAGCATTAGTAATTCATCTCTCAAATGAGATGACTTGAGTTTCTCATAATTTTGAGATGAATGTTCTTCAATAATTCTCAAACCCTAATAGGTTTGAACCACAGATCAAAAAATCCACAAAAGAAGAGTTTTACAGAGAAATCCATATTAGGGCTTTTTGCCCTAATTCTTCCAGCTGCCCAACAATTCCAAACATGTTGCCTGAGATAAATTTCTCGATGCCCGGGACTGCCCGGATATGTTGTTCTCTGCCTAGACTGTTGCTCGAGCCTGTACCTGTTTGCCTGAACTTGTACGAAGCTGCCCGACTGCTGCTGCTGCTGCCCGGATGCCTGCTGCTGCTACCTGGATCTTTGTACCTGCCTTCCCGAGACTGTACCAGGCTGCCCGAGCTCCTATTGGAACTGCCCAGGACAGATAGCAACCAAGAGGAGGCTTCCCGTGAGATATCCGAGTTGCCTGAGGCTTCCCGTGAAGGATCTGAGCCTGCCCGAGGGTGGAATAATGATGCCCGTGAAGAATCCGAGCCTGCCCAGGGGTGGAATGATGTTGCCCGTGAAGAAATGTTGCAGGTGCGGTAAGGGTTTGGTGATGCCCTAACTCATAAAGAGGATGAAGATGCTACTGCAAGTGATCACCGTGAGTGAAAGCCTAGTTTAGGGTTTGACTATAATAAGAGTGGGTGCCCTAGCTAGAAACCTCCATGCTAGGGCATAACCATAAGAATTGTTCTTGTCCTCAAGACCAGCGAAAATCTTCCTTTGAGCAGCTGTAAGATGATGAGCAAGTGTGTGTGTAAAATGAAATGAACCAAAACTTAAAAGAACAAAATAATAATATTTTATTCTTTTATATTTTTTATTTTTACCTTTAGTGGTACTAAAGGTCTTTTTGTACTTTCACTTTGACTCCTTAGTGGTCTAAAGGTCCTTATGTATTTTTTACTTTTACCTTTAGCCTTCTTCAAGTGCTCTGTGATCAAAACGAGTGGTCATAGGGGGCCTTTATCCCCACTCAAAGTACATCATCATAAATAGAGAGAATTACTAATGCTTTTATCTCACATTCCTTGTGCCACCAAGATCGGGTACTAGGTGTCCTAACCAAGGATAGCTAAGCCTTGGAGAAGATCACAAAGCCCACAAATCGAGGGTAGGAGTGTCTCACATGCCTAGACCCAATCTAGGACTTATAGTGATATCCTAGTAACAGACTAGGTGCCTCAGCCATAGGCTGCATAATTTGACCCAAGGTCAAATACTTGGTAACTGACCAAACGCCTCCATTCTCCCGGAGAATGGCCCTCAGCCCTAGGCCGAGTCCCCTAGTACTAGATTGGTTTATGTTCTTGGTAACTGACCAGGTGCCTCCATTCAAAGAATGGCCACTCAGCTCTAAGTTGAATTCCCCTTGTGCTGGACTGGTTCCACATCCTGGTCCTTGACCAGATTTCCCCATTCAACAGAATGGCTACTCAACTCAAAGTTGAGTTCCCCCAGTGTTGGACTGGTTCCACATCCTGGTCCTTGACCAGATGCCCCCATTCACCATAATGGCTACTCAACTCAAGGTTGAGTTCCCCTAGTGTTGGACTGGTTCCACATCCTGGTCCTTGACCAAATGTCCCCATTCTCCTAAGAGAATGGCTCTCGATGGTGCTCAGGAAAAATCAACACTTCCTCTCAGCGAGAGAGGTATTCTCTGCCATGCCAAGCTTGTCACGAAAGTACATGAACTTTGTTGTTGTCAGAGGCTTGGTCAAGATATCTGCGATCTGTTCATCTGTACAAATGTATTGCAACTTCAGAGTGCCTCTCTGTACTAGGTCTCTGATGAAATGATACTTCATTTCAATCTGTTTTGATCTATCATGAAACAATGGATTCTCTGAAAGCTTAATGCAACTCTGATTATCACAGTTGGATGATCGTTGAGTCAAGATTTCCACCAAACAGATCAGATAGTAGTTTCCTAAGCCAAACTGCTTCCTTGTAGGCATCACTTGCAACAATATACTCAGCTTCAACTGTACTCTGTGCTATGGAACCCAGTTTCCTGTTGGACCAAGAGATCATTGCAGATCCCATACTAAAACAGTAACCTGAAGTACTTTTCCGATCTACTGCACTGCCAGCCAGATCTTAGTTAGCATATCCTGCTAACAATACTCCACTACTGGAAGTATACCTAAGCCCATAAGTGATAGTACCTCACACATATCTGAGTACATGTTTGGCAGCTACCCAGTGTATGTGCTTCGGATCGGACATGAACTGACTCAATGCATTCACTGTGTAACAAATATTTGGTCTCGTGTGTACGAGATACATTAAGGATCCAATGAGTTGTCGATACAAAGTAGAGTCCACATCTTGTGAACCGGTGGCTGAGTCTCGCAACTTGGTCAAGTTGGTAGTCATGGGCACGCTCATGGACTTGTAGTCCTGCATCCCAAATCCCTGCAAGCTGTCCACTGCATACTTCCCTTGAGTCAGGAAGATCTCGTATGGCTTTTACCAGACCTCTAACCCAAGAAAATAATGCATCATACCAAGATCCTTCATGTCAAATTCAAAGGTGAGCTCCCTCTTACACTGTGCTATCAGTTGTTCCTCACCAGTAAGGAACAAGTCATCCACATAGAGGATAAGGATCAAGATATGATAATGAACAACCTTAAAGTATATATTGGAGTCAGCAGTGCTTTTGGAAAACCCCAAGTTGTGAAGGAATCCATCCATCCTAGCATACCAGACTCTCGAAGCCTGTTTGAGCCCATACAAGGATTTCTTCAGTTTACACACATGGGACTTATTTCCATGAGTCACAAAGCCTTCAGGTTGTTCAATGTAGACTTCCTCATCAATCTTGCCATTGAGGAACGTTGTTTTTACATCCATCTGATGTAACTTCCATCTAAATACTGCAGCAAGAGAAATGATGGTCCTGATAGTAGTATACCTAGCGACAAGAGCAAAAGTCTCATCATAGTCTATGCCCTCTTTTTTAGTAAAGCCATGAGCTACAAATCTGGTTTTGTACTTCTCAATGCTGCCATCAGCAGCATGCTTGATTTTGTAAAGCCATCTGGATGTTACCACTGACTTTCTTGTCAGTCTAGGAACAACTTCCCACACATCATTTTTCATAATTGAACTGTATTCTTTAATCATGGCATCGATCCATACCTATTGACTTGTTGCTTCTCTGTAAGTGGAAGGTTTAGCACTGATGAGCTTTATGCTTCTCAGCTTCTTGTGTCGTTTCTTTGTACCAGGCAGGTTTCCTTTTGGAAGAAAGAAATTCAAGCAGTTCTTCTGGTGGACTTTCAGTTTCCTCAAGTACATCCAAAATTTGATTCTCAAATTCCTCTTCCTCCCTCTAAACTTCTGAATCTGGGATCTCAGAAGGAGGTCCTTCATCTTCTTTTGAAAGCTCTTATGTTTGACAAAACACAGCTTCCTCATGGAAAATCACATCTCTACTGACTTCAATGTACCTTTGTCCAGGGACATAGATGCGGTAGGCCTTTGAGCTGTCACTGTAACCGACAAATATTCCTTTCTTTCCAGAAAGCTCTAGCTTGGTCCTCTTTTATTTCGGCGCATGAATATAAACTAGAGTGCCAAAAATCCTCATGTGGTCAACTGCAGGTTTCTTGCTGGTGAAGACTTCTTCCGGAGTCTTCTCCCCCAAGATAGCATGAGGGCTTATGTTTTGGATGTACACAGCAGTACATGCAGCTTCAGCCCACAAAGATAAAGGAAGATCTAGATCAGTCAGCATGGCTTTAGCAGCTTCATAGATTGTTCTGTTCATCCTTTCTGCAACCCCATTCTGTTGAGGGTTGTACAACAATGTTAACTCTTTCTTGATTCCTGCTTCTCAGCAAAAATCATCAAACGCATTAGACTCATACTCACCTCCGTTATCTGACCTCAGGATATGGATGTGTCTGCCTGTCTAATTTTCAATCAAAGCCTTAAACTCTTTGAACCTATCAAAAGTTTCACGTTTGTCCTTGAGGAAGTAAATCCATGACTTCCGAGAATGATCATCTATGAACAAGACATAATACAGGCACCCACTCAAGGAGGGTGAAGACATGGGCCCACAAATGTCAGAGTGAATCAAATCCAATATTCCTTTAGATATGTTCTTGCTTCTTGAGAAGGATTTCTTAGCGTTCTTACCTAGAGCACAACCTTTGCAAATTCCATCATGTTTGGGAAAGACCTCGGGCATACCTGTAACCATCTTTTGTAGGCCTGGAAGAGTTGTATAGTGAAGGTGTCCAAACCTCCGATGCCACAGCTCGCATGGATCAACTGTGTGGTGAACCAAAGCATGAGTGGAATTTCTGGAAGCCTTAAAAAGAACTCCCTCTCAAACCCCAATCTGTACAATTGAGCTTAGTTTCTCATTCTTTGCCCATAGTAGGACTTTCTTGTCCATGAAGAGGACTCTGTAGCCCTTGTCCTCTAAACCAACAACAGAGAGGCGGTTCTTCTTTAAACCAGGAACATATAAGACATCATCAATATGTAAGACTGTACCTGAATCCAGAGGTTTACCCAACTCCTTCAATTTTGTAAGTGTAGTCATCTCCAAGTTCCACTAGAGTAATGAACTTCTTATTTCTGTAACTGGTGAGTGTTCCACGATTACCTGTCATATGTCTGGAGGCACCACTATCCACTAACCAAGGGTTAGCACTGTCAGTGATGGATCCAGAAAGGGCAGAGATCAGGTAGTATTCTCTTCTAGGTTCCTCTTCTTTAATAGTCTTGGTGTTCTTCTTCTTCCTGGGTTCGTCTTCTTCTTCTGCAGCAGAGGCTTGGAATCTTCTTTTGAACTTCCTCTTGGGTTGCCTGCAATCCTTAGCAAAGTGCCCAAAAGTGTGACAATTATAGCATTCCACTTTTGAAACATCAATGTTCTTACCTTGTGGTTTCTTTCCCTTCTTTTGCTGAGGGGAGGGCTTCTTGAACTTCTTTGTCTTAGCTGTAAGGGCAAGGTTTCCTTCCTTAGTGCCAAATTCCTTGCCTGAAACTCTTCCTTCTTCTTCCAAGCAATCATGCCAAAGTCTATCAAAATTTGGTTGATTTTCATGTCCACTTACCGATGCCAGAAACGTTTCCCAAGAGTTTGGGAGACCATCAACTACAGTCTGCACAAGGTCATCGTCATCCACAGTAATACCAAAAGTAGTAAGTTGGTCTCTTACCTGTGCAATCTTTGTCAAGAAAGGTCCAACTCCTTCATCCCTGTTCATCTTCAGTGTCCGAAGCCTTTTCTTCAAAACTCTCTTCTGACTGGGAGCCTTCTTTTCATATAGGTTCATCAAGGTGTCAAAGCATTCTTTGGCAGTATTCAATGATGTGATGTTGGGCATCAAGGTCTCCTTGACTGAGTCATTGATGATCCTTCTAGCCTTAGCCTACTTCTTCTTGTAAGCGATTCTGCCACCATTAGATGTTGGCTCTTCTATGGTGTTGAACACCATATCATCAAGGTCATTTTCCTCCTGTATGGCTGTTGTTATCACCAACCTTGTAGTTGCATATGTGAGGTGGATCTGGAGTGGATGGTAGAGGGACAAGCAACTAAGGAGGTGGAACCAAGATTGCCTCGACTCCCAAATGTTGAAAAGTTACCAAGGAAGTGTTGTTCACCTTGTGTTGCCTTGGGGTGGACAAGAACACTTTAAAAGGTGACCCCTAGTCATTTAAATTAATAAAGTGAGAAGTACTTTATATTTTTAAAGTCACTTTATTAAAAGTTAAGTCATGATTTATCCTAAGTTCATATTTAATGATAAAGTCAAGTGAGTGATTAATTAGAAGGGTCTTCACTTTATTAAATGACATGAGGTGCACTAAATGTCATTTATTATTTATTTAATGAGCATTTATTGTGAACCCTCAATCTAATCTAATCTAGACCATTGGATTGAAAGAGGAAGTTACCATGAACAAAAAAGGCTTGGGGAGAGGCAAACCGAATCTTTTGTTCACTTTCACAAGAGAGATTTTTGAGAAATGAGAGAGCAAGAAGAAGAAGAGGGCAAGGGTTTGAAGTGATTTCATTTCCAGAGAAAGAGAAGGAGAGAGAAGGAGAACTCTGTAGCTTTCAGAGGCACAAAAACCAAGGAAGAATCATTCTTTTATTTTAGCAATTTCAACAAGGCAAACAGGATGTTTTCCAAGGCAGAATTTGCAGTTTTGATGGCAGATTTTTTCAACACGTTTTTCGAGGTGATTTCTACAGATTTCTGGAGGAAAAAATTGAAAAAAAAAAATCTATCTGTACAGTCGTACGGATCCGTACAGTGGTACGAAGTCCGTACTGAACTGGTCGTACGACACATTTTTCGAGGCAGACTGTGTGCAGAATTTTTGTTGGGCTGTTTTTCTGGCACGTGGTTCGAGAAGAATAAATTCTGAAATTTCAGCAGGCCATTCAGGGATTGATTGGCACATTTACCAAGGCATTTGGTGAAGATAAGTACTACTGTATTTTTATTTAAAGTTTGCCTGAAAGAATAAAAATATCTCTCTCCAGAACAGGTTTTCCCTTGGGGGTTTTTCCTGGACCATTTTTGGTCAAAAATACGAGTCTCTAAAAATTTCATGAGTGGCTGATTTAATTTTCTGTATTTGAAAATTTGACTGCTAGAAATTTTCTGAGTTTATAAAGTTGAAAGAATCTCAAGTGTTTCTAAGTTTTCAGTGAAAATTTTTAATTTTTTAAATGTACATGCATATTGGGGTTG
>LPNX010982713.1:1853-30848 GCA_001517045.1 Pseudotsuga menziesii | reverse complement strand
CAGCTCCATATTCAGTCTCCATTGTTGATAATTTTGCATGATCAATTGTTAATTGTTGTGGGTGAAATTAATCTACTGCAGGCCTGAATTTCTACACCTGATGCTACGTTTTGGAGAACTTCTATGAGTAAGGCCATTTTCTCATTCAAGGTTAATATACCCTCTCTTGAACAAACTTCTCTAGGTGAAGAAGAATATAGACAAATCTAAGCATGTATTCACCATTCATGATATTTTCAAGAGAGAATGAAAAGACTGGATAGATTTTTGGCCACACCTGCAGCTGATAATGAATCTCTATTGACTAGATTACCCCATAATATATATCCTTGGCCTATGGCTGAAATTATAGCTTCCATGGATGGTCATCCATCATATGGTGAGACTTCTCACAATCCAAGTGAAGCCTCCAATTTTGATCCTATAGTTTTGAATTCTAGGCCTATATCTAGTAATCCTATACTTTCTATGGCTGGGGGAAAACCTTCAGTTCCAGTAGTTTTTGTGCCTTCTAACATCGGGGGGGAACCCATGGCACGACCTACGTTACCCATTATTGGAATTGTTACTAATAATAGACATACCTCTACTGCATGAGAATCCACAGTATATGTTCCTCCCACCAATACAAATATGGTAACCCCTCCATTAAGTTCAGGTCAGCCCTTAGAGACACAACCTGTGGTTAATCAACCCTCATGGGGTTATGGTTACCGAACAAATAAAGTACCTATAGGAAATATGAGTTATCAACCTACCTCTACAGGAATGTCCTACACTAGAATTCCATACCGTGGGAATACATTTACACTGTGGGGGCAACCCAACTGATCTTACATGCCAGCAATAGGAGGAATACCTATTCATACTGCCAAAGGCACCCGCGGACCAATTTATGGAGGTCCTATCCCAGGGGAGGCCTAGCGATCCTCTTCCTGGAGCTCCTAGGGGTCCTCGAGGTCCTCCTCCTAGTGGTCTTGGAGGTCCTCCTCCTAAAGGCCTTGGAGGTCCTAGTGGTCCACCTCGTGGAGGTCCTGGTGGTCCCAACCCTGGAAGTCAACCCCCTTTAGGTGGATCTTTGGGAAGTTCATCATCTCATCAGTCGCTTCAACAACCTATATACCAGTCAATATATGGTCCTACTAGTGGATACATGCCTTATCAATATTACCAGTATGTGGAACATAATCGTCAGTTAGCTTTCCTAAAATCTTTGGACTTACCTGATTTTTCCAAATTGATAAATGATCTCATTCGACACAATGCTTCATAACCTGCAATTTTGGTAAAGTTTCCATCGAACATTCCAAAATTCAATGGAAATGAGGGAGATGATCCCAAAAACCATGTTATGACCTTCCATATTTGGTATTCCTCGAACTCCTTAATGGATGATTCTTTTCATTTAAGGCTCTTCCAATGCATATTGACTACTACAAATGCAAAGTGGTACATTGAACTTCCACAACATTCGTTTGTGGACTTTAGCTCTCTGGAAACTATTTTCCTTACGCACTTTCAGCTACCCATTCGTTATGAAACAGGTACGAATATTTTAACTTCACTTCGTTAGAACACCTCCACGCACATATCATACCATATCCATGAGTGGAGAAGAAAGAGAAGACAAATAAAGCTCCCATCCCGAACCAACTGCTAGATGATTGGTTCACTAAGTCATTGTTTCCTCCTATTTCCTGAGATGTGGCTATGGGAAACGTTGTTATTGAATATTAGGCTATTAGTCATGCTCAGTATCTAGATTTGGTATATTCCCAATCCGAAACACTGTATGACTCAATTCCGCAAGCTCCTCGCCCCAGCACAGATCCCGCTAAGCCACTAGTAGAAAATCCTATTGATGGGATGGTTGGTTCGATGCATCCCTCATCAACAACCAAACCTACCAAGCAACCAAATGCTTCTACCATTGCTCCTTCAACTTCTACAGTTTCTGTCGAGGTGAATTCTATTCAAATTTCATAGGCACCCAACAATAAGGAAAAGGGAAAAGGAAAAAACAGGAAACTTGGGAACCAATAGGAGAATTATAAACCAATGACCAATGAGAATGATAAAGGAAAGAGGAAATCCAAATATCCCTGCTTATTATATGGCGGAGATCAATTCACAAAAGAATATCCTCGTCATGATGAGATCAGTAAACTTTTGAAGAGTAACCTTGCACCAGTAGCTTTTACTGGTCCTTTTCCCTCTCAACAACAACTGATAGAACACATGTCTAATTAGAGAACCTACAATTCCATGAAATAAATCATAATTATGTCTTCCAAGACCATCAATTTGAGTACTCATAGTCAATATTATGACAAGGTAGTAGAGAAAAAGGAAGAAAATCCTTCTTCTGACAAAGTTCCTTGTACTAGTTCTCCTTCATCTTCATCTAATGGCCCTCTCATGATAAAAAAACCTAATCTTGATTCAATTTTGTGACCACCTAAGGCTACCCTCAGGAAGTCTACTTTCAGTCCCAATACCTAAGCTACACAATTCTATAATGTTGTTGAAGATCTAGCTCAGGCACCTTGTGCGATGTCTACCCTCGAGATACTCCAAAGTTGTCCTATGCAATGTAAAAACTTGCTAACAACTTTGGGGGCATTAGATCCAAATAATACCAACTTTATTCATTTCAATGTAGAGAACTATAAATCCATACTGCCTCACCAAATTGCGTTTCGGATTTCTTCTAAAGTAGTTGGGAGAAAGGTCCATCGGACCATCCTGGATGAAGGATATTTGACCTTAGTCTTGTCTATATCCTATTGGATAGCCATTGGTTCTCTTGAGGTTATGAAATAACCTACTACCTTAAAATCCTCTGATGGATGTGGTTTCCATCCCCATGGTATATTGCTGACACTTTCTATCGATCTTGGGGGAAAGAATATTTCCATTCAGGTGGAAGTGGTCAATGCACCGTTAGATTACAATCTTCTATTTGGGAGGAATTGGTTTTATGCTATGACCGTTGTCACTTCGATAGTATTTGTAACTCTCCAATTTTCATAGATGGGGAATATTGTGACTATTGATCAACTTGACTATTGTACGCCGAATGTTACAACCCCTACGGAAAATAACATCCCTATGCTAGGTCACTCCCCTCCTTATTAGTCAATTGGGATAGGTTTGCTGAAAGACTCTACCCTTATGGGTGTGTTTCCGTTAGCCCCTCTTGGTACAGAAGTGGCAATAGTAAATATGGTTTCCACAATTTCCTTTAGTACCAAGGGAAAAGATATTGTTGATTCATCCTCACTTGGCCCACATGAAGCAATGTATGATGCTATCCAATCCATTTCCAATGACTGTGTTGATGATATTCATCGCATGCCTTTAGATCCTTACCACCTTCCTTATTGGTTGGAACCTTCTCGTTCCACTCTAGATTATCTCATATCTCACACAGAATTTTCCTTTGGATGAGTCCATCATGGAGATCATGAGTGAGAGTGAAACCGTCTGGGAAGATCATCATCATCAATCTTATTTTATTCCCAATGCCACTTCCTTGGATTTTGACCTTGATTCACTTATCAGTACTGATATTGTCACCCATTTGAAAATGCCTGTATTGTTCAAAAATACAGAATCTAAAGGAAACCTATGGAACATTACTAAAACAACCCCAATTGACATATCAGTCAAACCTGGAACCATTGAGCATGTTCATGTAGGGCAGAATTGCTCAACAAAAGAAACTGAAGCATATAGAGAATTATTCAAAGAATTCCATGATATGTTTTCCTAGACTTATGAAGAAATGCCTGGGATATACCTGTCTATTGTGGTTCATGAAATTAAAACCTATCCTACAAAAAAATTGTCAGGCAAAAATTACATCAAGTCCATCCCCGGAAGGCTGGGAGTATTGATGCCAAAGTGGAAAAACTTCTGAAGGCAGGATTTGTTTATCCTATACCCCTAATGGAATGGGTATCTAACATTGTACTTGTGAACAAAAAGCAGGGCACCATTAGAGTCTGCATCGATTTCTGAGACATGAACACAACTTATCCAAAAGACAATTTTCTGACTCCGCATATCAATTAGATTATCGACAACTATGCTGGAAGTGTCATCTTCTCATTCATGGATAGATTTTCTGGATATAATCATATTGAGATATTTCTCACTGATTAGCACAAAACAATATTCATATGTCCATGGGCAACCTTTTCCTACAACAATTTACCTTTTGGACTCAAGAACGCTAGAGATACATTCCAGTGTTCCATGTCCTATGCATTTCATGATATTAAGAACATCGTGGAGCCATACCATGACAATATCCCAGTGCATTCATAGCAATGGGAAGACCACCATGGGCATCTTAGAGACATTTTTCTGAGATGTCATCATTATAACATACGGCTCAATCGACACAAATGTGTTTTTTACGTTGAGATGGGAGGTCTTCTTGGCTTTGTGGTTTCTAAGGATGGCATCCAAATTGATCCACTGAAGATTGCTGCTATCTTAGCCCTACCCGCCCCAACAAATATTGTTGAACTCCAAAGTTTGCAAGGGAAGGAAAAATTTCTCCGTCGTTTCGTTTTCAATTTTGATGAGAAAAAACATGGTTATATGCATCTCCTAAAGAAGAATACTACATTCTTTTAGGATGACCAGGCCTAGCAAGCCTTTGATAATATGAAGCATGATCTGACCCATTCACCCATGATACACCCCCTCAATTATTCAAAGGAATTTATCTTGTATGTTGATGCCTCCACTACTACCATTGGGATGGTTTTAGAAAAGGAATATCTCAATGGTCAGGAGCACGTGATATATTACACCAGTAAGAATCTTATTGATTTTGAAACTCAATACTCACGTGTAGATAAGTTAGCATTGGATATTGTCATTGCTGTTCATAAATTTTGTCATTACATCCTGCTTCACACTACCACGATACTTGAATATTAGAACCCTATGTACTGCATCATGACTCGTCTGGTGCTAGGGGAAAATATTCCCATTGGATTCTCATCCTACAGGAATTCAACCTTGAGTTTTCCAAGGCCACTTCAGAGAAATCCCTAGTCTTTGCAGAGCTGATGTGTGACGTTCCTTGTGCTTTGATGGATAATGAGCCCAGTGATTCATTTCCAAATGAGTTCATGTTCTTGATAAGCACAACAGACCCATGGTATCGATATTTAATCATTTATCTCCAAACTCAAAGATTTCAGCCCAATATATCTCGTGACAATCATCGTCATGTCCATCACCACGCGAAGTACTACCTTATTGTAAATCATACATTGTATAGACGTGGTATCAATTCCATTATCCAATGATTCCTTATAGATGAAGAGGCTAAACAAGTCCTTAATGATTGCCACTCTAGAGCATGTGGCGGTAATCTTTCTGGAATGGCTACGGCCCATAAAATCCTTCATGCTAGCTATTTCTGGCCTTCAATATTCAAAGACTATCATGATGTTGTTAATAAATTCCCACCCTACTAACATTTCTATCCAAAAAGTGCATCCACCCTGCTCCTTTACACCCCTTCATTGCATTTGGCCCTTTTTCCAAATGGGGAATTGACTTTATGCATTGTAAGCCTACCTCAGCCGGGGGGCATGGTTACATCATCGTAGCCATTGATTATTTCACAAAATGGGCTGAGGCTATGCCTACGTATGCAGAAGATGGTAAGACTACCATAATATTTTTATTTAATCACATGATAACTAGATTTGGAGTCCGATAGTCTATTGTCACTGACCATGGATCACATTTCCAGAATTAGATGATGATCGAGTTGAGTACCAAGCTGGGTTTTCGCCATGAAAACTCAACATCTTACTATCCGTAGGCTAATGGTCAGGTCGATGCCATTAACAAAGTTTTAAAAAACATGCTATGGAGGATGGTTGGAGATCATAAATCCAACTAGCATGTGACTCTCTTTTCCGCCCTTTGGTCTTACAGGACTTCGATAAAAACAATGATTTGTTTCAAACCATTCCAGTTAGTTTACAGACTAGAAGCTTTCCTTCCTATCCAATGCCATATTTCGTCACTAAAACTTGCAGTAGAACTTATGCTAAACACTTCCACCGAGCAAGAGATATTTTTATACGTGACTAATCTTGATGAAACTAGAAGTGATGCCATGTTAGCTAATGAAGCACATAAGAAACGCATTAAGGCCCAATACGATAAATCTGTTCAGCCTCGATTTTTCAATGAAGGTGACCTAGTTCTGACCTACAATCAAAGACATGATAAATTAGGTAAAGGGAAGTTCAAGTCAATGTGGTATGGTCCCTTTGTCATCAAGAAAGTGTTAGAGAAAGGAGCTTATGAGCTCATGGATTATGACGGGATACCCTTCAGGAAACCTTGCAATGGGTTGTACTTGAAGAGGTACTATGCTTAAATAATTTTTGTATGGTACCTTGTATATATGTATGTTATTGGATTTCAGTGTGTTGTATCTTGATTCCATATGGTGTTGAGTTTGGTGTCCAATCTATTTATACCATGTTTTGGTTATGCAGATCAGATGGCTTTTTACAGCTTCACTGATGGTGCTTGCTGTCATACCTTGAACCTTGCTTCAGTTGCTTGGGTTCTCTATTTTCTGGATCATGACTTGATCAGTTCAAAAGCAGTTTGTATTGGTCTTGCTACCAATAGCATAGCCGAGTATCAGGCGGTAATAGGTCTACTGACTGAGGCCGCATCTCAAGAAATTTATGACTTGGTAGTGTTTATGGATTCACAATTAGTGATTTGTCATCTAAACCATGTTTACACCATCAGAAACTATGTACTCCTCCATTTATTTCAGAGAGTGCATTTTTTAGAGAGGTCATTCGAGTGTATCACTTACGGGCATGTCCCTAGATCAAATAATACAGTTGTTGATTCGTTGGAAAAAATACATCTTAGACTGGTGTATTGCCCATTCATAACTTGTAAAATAAACATGGTTCATTGTAAAATAAATTGTAAACGACACATAAAACTCATATAAATATGATTTCCATTTGACACATATAAACACTTGTAATAAGTCTCTCTCTCTCTCTCTATATATAAAGTGTTTTTTACAAAAAATGTGGTCACGAGACCTCGTTTGAAGCACTATGGCTTGCAAAAAATACAAAATCATACCAAAAACCCTAAAGCTAGTCATCGTTTAGTAGTACATCATGCAGTCCACTATCTATTGATGCTCATGATAGCACATGATAGCCCGTGCTACCTTGCGAAGCAGTCGAATAAAACAACCTGGCACTCCAGTAGTATGAATCTGATACCTCAAGGAGAGGTCATCTATCGCCGTGTTAGGAATTTCAAGAGTCAGTTTCTCTAAGTTCTCCTCCAACTCAGTAAGCTAGTCATCACCCTTGTGAATGAATTGAGCCCTAGCTCGTCTATCCATAGGAGAAGATCCTCTGGGCCATGCACCACCAACATCTGCATGTATGAATTTAGGTCTTGTTACTACTCATAAAAAACATGAAATATAAACAATATAAAAAGATGATCAACATTTTAGAAATTTTTCTTCTTACCAATATCCCCCCACTAAGCACCAGGTGGTAGTGGTAGATCAGGGTCACCTCTAAAATCTGTCCCTACGTAGGCACAATCCTCTATCATGAGGATTTGATCTCGTAGCCAATGGAAGAAAGTGGCCTCGATTTTCACCATGGCTATTCCACCACCTGTATGAGCCATGATCTCAACCCACCTCAGCATGCATGGGTCTCTTACCCTAAGCTCAGTGAAAATCACCTGGGGTCTCATGAGAGGAACCCTCTCAAAGAAGAAGCAGGCTAAAATGGACCCAAAATCAAATTGTTTTATTTCTCCTTGCTGACATTTTTTCAGTTGGTCCTTGAATACCGAAAGAAGTGCTTCTACCTAGTTGTAAACCGTAGATGCCATAGCTTCCATGGAATATAGCATATGCGCCCTAGATTCTTGATGAGGTCCTTGGATTCCATCCAACCTCTGCATGATGAACAGAACTATGCGAAGTGGCATATCCACCACAACCCTAATTGGAATCTTCTTACCTGAAATTATCGTGCTAGGTTGACGATGATGCTTGATTAGCTCCTGAGTAGTCACATCCCCTCCTTGAGAACCGGTAAGAGAGATAGGGGCCCCTCATCTAGATAGAACCATCAGGAAGTAGATTTCCTCCACCTCTATGGTCAAAACATGAGTTCCTACCTCAAAATATTGTTGCTCTGGGTTCCACATTTGTAGGATATATTCTACTAAGAGGGGATGGGAAATCATGCTGGGGGTCTGGAAAAAATTCAGAAGGCCACAACCCCATAGGGCACCCAAAAAACCCACATCTCTTCTAGCAGCAGTATCATATTCATCATGTTTTCTCTCTTTCCAAATAACCATTTTTCGATTCGATAAACGTGCTGAAAACAATTTAAAATTCATTTAGAAGCATTTCCCATCATTACAATTGCTTAAAAACTTTTTTTTTGGTCGGTTCATTAGTTTTTTGAATCCCACTGCCAGCACTTCCTTTGTCTAGTTAAGATAGAGTGGTCCCACTGCCTATGTCAAACTGAAGAAACACGGTTTCTATCGAGCACCGCCTTTCCCGTAAGGGCTAGGAGTGGTTCCCACATTTCCCATTTTAGGTTTGTCCTATGATCTCAAAAAACCATGAAAACTAAAAAAATGGAAATCATAAAAGGAAAGATGATGGATTTAGATGTTACCTAGAACTAACGGTGTGAAAAACGGATGGTGGATGCTCCCATAGTCTTCAGCTTAAGTTTTGGCTCGAAACTACCCAAAATGGTCTCCAAGGTTGGTAAATAGTGAAATGAATTGTTTTTTACTATTTACTTAGACTTTTATAGCTTATTTTTAGGTTTTTTTATGTTTTAAAATCATTTTCATAAAAATACCCTTTAATATCGTTCATGAAAGTCATTTTTCCGAATATTTTGGGAAACTAATGGTTGTTTAAGTCTTGCAGGAACAAAAAATAAGTAGTAAAGTCTATGGGGAAGTTCATTTTTTATTTTTTCATACTTTTGAAAATGGAAAAATTCTTGAAGCGTTCATTTTGATACATTGATCACGCTCTCAAAAACCAGTATCAAAGTTCCAAGTCTTTTTCTGATTCTTTTCGGACTTGTAAAACTCTTCATCGTGAAAATAAACCTAATGGAGTCTCCTTTAAACTCTTTTTGGACTCCCTAAATATGAAAAGATTGTTGAGTACCTGTATTCTTCATACTCATAAAAGTATTTGAAGAGTTGTCTCTCTGACGATAGGTTATCTCTTTTTCGGTTTGGATGGACTATTTATGGAAAAGGAACACTCCAGCCAGTCATGATTGGAAGAGTTCTCTTGGGTATTATTTTACACTTTTTCGGGCCCTAGAGACTAAGTCATACGAAAAAGGGCCCTTTGGATTCTTATTTTGTCTTCGTTTAGACTCTCTAAACATGAACGATACCGAGTTAAATTTCATTGTACTCATTAAACTAAACACTGAGAGACCCCTTTTTGGGAACGAACCCCTCCTTTCCCAGGTTCGTGAAATGTATGAGAATGGACTTGCCTTCAGATAAGCTACAATGAGTGTTTTTTACCCTCTTTGGACTCGTAAAAACAAAAAAGAGGCACTCAACAATCATGATGGGCAAATTAAGGAAAGGGAATCAATTCATTTTGCGAATAAAATGGGAGTTTGTCATCACCTTTGAACATGGCACTTGTCTACATTTCATTCAGTCAATTGGGTAAATAATCTCGTCTCTGAGTCGATCCAATTTCATGAGTCATGTCACTCCTTTGATTCTTTCAAATAATGCATTGTCCAATGTGGTATTGTGTTCTTCCTCATTGAGTCAATGCTACCAAGTCTTTTGTCATGCCGCCCAATGTTCAATGGGAAGTTAGAAGTTTACCTCTGCATTCAAAACAACCTTTGTGTCAGTACCTTTTTAGTTATTCTGATGGTTATGTTATCCATGAAATTCCAAAAATTTGTTCCAAGTTTCATGTCGTCGATGTGGGATTCATCATGTCCCTCCTTCAACAATACTATTCCTGTCGACATCAGCACATCATCTAGGAATTAGTCTTAGAAACAAGTTTAGTACCTTGATATTTGTATGCCTCAATGACAGATTCTCTTGCTCTTGACATAGGTTCACATCATTGACCTTTGATCAAGATATTCGACTTAGTGTTCAACATCAAAACATCTATTCACACTTACTATATTGTACTAGAGTATCTTGGGAATCATTGACATTAAGGATGATCTCCCTCGCGCTTGTTAACGGTTCACATCATTGACCGGTAATCAAGTGGTTTCTACCATGTTTGACTTCAACTCTTTATAATCACATGGATAGAATCATACTTTGTGGAAGATGAGACGAATACCCTGGGTGTTTGTTGGAAATCACTCGTAGATTTATCCTGAGGTTGTGATGGAGTATATAGTATGAAGTACCACCATGGATCCACATTTGTATGGTTGTGGTTATGTTCAAATTTGCATCTGTATGACATAGATATACATTGTATGTCTGGTAGCTATGTCCAAGTTTGAGTCCTCTATCACATGGATCTACGTTGTATTCTAGTAGCCATGTTTGTTTATCTCTCTCATGGATTTGAATTACATTGGTTTGCAGCCATGATGAAGACACATTTTCTCATGAGTCAAAAGTATTGATGTATTTCATATCCCTGGTTGATGATCTCCAATCAAGTTGATTCTTTCCTCAAAGTGATAACTTTCTCTTTCAAAGATATCCCCTATCGTATCATTCTAGCCTCATTCTTTGGGGGGCATTTTGTTATACATAAATCTCATCATCAGTATGTGATAAGATCCCAAACTTCAGTGTTTCCCTAAATCCCAAATTGTGAAGTAAAAACATTGGTCCAGACATCAAATTTGTTTTTGAAAATTCAGCACCTATTCTACCCTTTAGTCAAATAGAGGTACCTTCTTCAGCACCACCTGTAATATGTTGGCAGTAAGCAGTGGAAACGCCTTTACCCTTTAATAAATGCATGGTTCTTCCTAAAACTTCTCTGTCACAGTGAACAAGAAGCAGCGCCCTTGGTAAAACGTGAAAAATAGAGGTTCTCACGAAGCTTCTCGAAAGAAGGATTCGTGGCACCCTAATACCTAATCACTTGGGTCAATTTGGCTTGAGATACATCCTTATAGGATCTCCTAGCCACCTCACCCACCAATTTCTCAACCATCTCTATCCATTCCAAGCCTATAAAAGTAGGCTCAATCTCCATGGTTGAGGGGAGAGTAATGTTAGGTTGTTGCTTTGATATTCTGGCCTAAGCCATTCAAGAGATCTTGAGGGAGCAAGTTGGAGATGTTGGGGACAAGATGATGGTTTTTTGAAAGAGCATATCAACACTAAGGCATAGGTTGTAAACTCCTTATTCATTTTATTAATGTAAAGTTGGTTCCCTTCCCATATACTTGTTATGTTATAATATTGCATGTTATTGTCAGATTCCTTAGTCACTGACATGGATCTACAGATGATGTTCTGGTATCTTTGATATATCGTGTGTTTGATGTGTTTATGCAGGTATTTCCTTGGAGACCTTTTGTCATAAGAGAAGAACCACATCACTCCATCAAAGATTGCATTCCAGGTGTTTATAGCTTCTAGGGAATATCTTCCAACCTTATCATGAACTATTTGTTCTGGATATGAACCATTTAGACCAGAGGAACAATTTCTGTCTATAGAAGGTGGAAAATTCCTAGAAAAAACCTTCTTCCTACATACCTTGATCTACTACTAGAATGTTGTTGGCACATCGGGAAAGTTGATCTGGAACTTGTGTTTCTCCTTGAAAGCAGAGTAGTGTGCAGATGCATGGGAACAGTGCTGCTGGGGGTTGATCTTACCACCAGCGTAGATCCAAATCCTAGGCTCTATCAAGCGCCGAGATGGATCATATCTCTCGAGGTGCAAACCTCTTCTTAGGTATCCATTGATTTGATTCAAACCAAAAGACACATATTTTTATTTAAGGTCCACATATACTTTTATTATTATTAATATTTAATATTATTTATGGCCGCCATATAATATTTTTTATTATTTTTTATTTTGTTAGGAACGAACATTGCATCATTTNTAGGAAGATTACAACATCTCTCCCATATTACATTGTTTTTGTGGCCGACATTTATTTTGGCTTATTATAAAATTTATTTTTTATTAATAAAAATAACTTTACAAAAGTGATATTATTTTTTAATTTGTGTTACAAAATCTCCCCCATAATATTCACTATCACTATTATTTTTTGCCGACATGTTACAAACGTTACATCATGTTACAAGATCTCTCCCATAATATTCATTATCACTATTATTTTTTTTCGACATGTTACAAACGTTAGTAATGTTACATCCCGTGACAAGATCTCCCCCATACTGGGCTGTAGAGCGCCTCTCGACGCAATTATCCTAGCGTAGCTTGGTGATCATCTTTGTCAATGCAGAGTCTCTTTGTCCTGTGTGGTATTCCTTCACATTCTTGCATTTCGATCACAGCAGGACCTTCCCCTGTCCTCTGCCTCTTCTCTTTTTGAAACCTTTCTCCTCCCCTTGTAAGATCGCTTTCTTCCTCTACTTCCCTCATAGTCTCATCGAAACGTGCACCCATCTACCCCTTATCCTTCCATTCATCTGCCCCCTTTCGTCACGGTGTCCACAACCTCCGTACAAGAAGGGTCTACTACTCAAGGTGCATATTCAGTATGCCCTTTTCATAGAAAAGCATCTTAATTGACAATTGTAGGGACAATAAGAATCTACCTCTTGGTTCGTTGAAGAATTCCATTTCTACTTCGCTGTAGGATTTAGTAGTATCGACCGTGAACTCGATGATATAGAATTTTAGGATACTATCCAGCCAGACTTCAACAGCCTGTGATTCCCTGTTGTCGGTCTCCTGCAATTCTTGGATCAATTCAGGGGTCCAGGATGTTGGCTTGCCTCTTTTGAGATTTGTCTTGCAATAGGTAAATCACGCCAACCACTCGTACAGTATGATGGGGAATTCATAGAAAAAATACTCGTGTGGAACGTCGTGTATGTACCTTGCCAACCACTTATCTGTTGTCAGTTTAGGGTTCTGATTTTCTGTCTTAGCAAATTCTCATAGCTTCTGGTCAAACCACTATTTAATTTTTGGTCTTGGCAGATGCCACATATCCTCCCCTGAGTCACAAAAAGGTCTCGAAACAAAACCATTTGTTGAAACAAACCCAACTAACAAAGCTAGTTGATAGGGGTTCCACTATGTTGATCCTCAGACCATTGTGATCTCCTTGAGCACCAACCCATATAGGGTTTACCCTATCCAGCAACACCGATGGAGCGGATGAGGTCTCACCCGAGGCATTCGAGGGAGAGCTATCGGAACCAAGTTTTTGGAGAATAGGAAGGGACAATGTGGCATCAATCTTAACAACTCGACATATCGTTAACATATTTGATTACTTAGGCATTAACAAAAACATTTATCATTGTTCTCAATCAGATTACATCATTCCATTACAAATGTAGTAACCTAACTGATGCACAAACAGATCCAGTAAAATAACATCATTTAAAGTAGGAAAACATCGAATCATAGCTCCATGTCATAGATTTATGCCATATGATTATAGAAGAAGTAAGATAGACAAATATAAAAGAAAATAGTATTCCAGATCAGCTTCCATCTTGTCATATTACTTCCATGCAATAATCCACAGATTCAAAAACATATCTACAGACCAAAAGATATATATTAGTTCTCTCCTATGCTCATTCAAGTCCCTTCGACACTTATAATTCCACTTCTATTTATAGTATTGTGCCTTTACATTCAAGGTCCACTTGGACAAATCCCTAACTAACTGTTAACTAATTCTACAAAATAATGATCAATATCCACAAAATATGGTCCAAAGTACAAAAAGGTGACACAAAATATAAAATATATTCTAATTTTTGCTTTGCATGCTAATATTCCTCTTGTGTGGTGTCTTATGAGCTTGCACAACATCCACGATGCTGCACAACTAATGCATCCAAAACCCCTACCAATAGGGTGCTACCAATGGGTATCATGCCTTCGTTGGGAATCTAACCTTTTTTGCATCAGAGTGTCTTGGTGGGATGTATGGTGGAAACATGTTCAAATTTTCTGAGTCTTCATACTCCTCACATGGTGGTGGTGTTTGTGGTGTTGTTGTTTTTCCTTTCTTCTTTATGTATTTAGTGTGCTTCCCCCATGAGATTCCATATGGACGTGGTAGGTCTGAACATGATCTTCCTTGTTGATGTATTTTTAACTTCGGAATGTATTCATCTATGTATCTTATGTATTGTAACCCGATGTTTATTCTGGAATGTATCTATTATGTAATTGAGGCATGTTGTCATGCCCCGATGCTCTGATTGGGAGGATCAATAATGTAAACAAGTCATGTCAAGTCATAGTGGGTAACCGTCCAATTGTCTAAGGGTTAAAGTCCCCGTAGTTTCGAGGCACTAGGGTTATTAGACTCTCCTAGTAGAAATCGGCCCTAGTAGGGTTTTAGTCATGTCAGGATTAGTATAAATAGAGATCTGGGATCTCTATTTAGCATACATCACTCACACACTCAAGTGTAGTGCATAGTTGAGGAAGGAGAAGACACTGGGGCTAGACAAGAAGAAGATTACTGTTGTCGGGAGTGCATCTTACTGTTTTGGGGTTTTACATCTTGTGTTGATTCTATCTCCGAGGAAGTTGCAGGGTTTTTTCCATGGTTTGCCCAATCAAAAACACTGTGTTCATTGTCTCTTGTGTTTGATTGATGTACTTGTTATTCTCTTAGTAAATATCCTAACATAATGCTAGCTTAATGTTGAAAAAATAACATGGTATCAGAGCTAACTTGAGAAGAAGAGATTGTGCAACTACGGGAACTAGGGATTCCTAGTTTGTGGATCTTCCTTCACAAATTTTCAGCAAACGTAAGGTGAAGCAACTCTCCTCCTTAGGGCGCATCTTTCGATCGAAGCAGAATCCAATTCTGAGGTTTTTTAGTTTTGGACCTATCACTACTATCAGAATTTAGGGATTTTCACAGAAGAGGAATTTTTCAGTGAGCCTTGGCCTGGATTGATCTCCTCCCCAAAATCGAAGTTAGGGACAAATTTCAAGGCATTTGGGTAGACAGAATTCCGGAAAAGAAAAACCCTAATTTGCTCTTGAACCAGCTCTGCAGGATTTCAGCTCAAGTTTCAGATCCGACATATTGAACTTGTTAAGATCTAAAATCTTTTTTATTTCCATTTGAGGTTCTCATTTAAGATGTCTCGTCATACCAAGCTTGATGAAAATCTTGAGGGAGCTGAAAACTTCTGAGCTTGGAAGTATAGGATCTCCTTGGTCCTAGAATAAAATGAATTAGACTCCTACATTCATGAGGAGGTTCCATTTCCATGGGGAGATGAGGCAAAGGCCTTACATAAGAAGAAGATGGTTATGGAAAAGAGGATCACTGTTGATTCTATCAAGGATCACCTTATCCCACAGGTGTCCTCTATCAAGACACCTAAAGCTATGTTTGATGCCCTAACCAAATTGTTTGAAGGGAAGAACATCAATTGAAAGATGACCCTGAGAAATCAACTAAAGAATGTGA
Organism: Pseudotsuga menziesii; assembly: GCA_001517045.1. Taxonomy (NCBI): domain Eukaryota; kingdom Viridiplantae; phylum Streptophyta; class Pinopsida; order Pinales; family Pinaceae; genus Pseudotsuga; species Pseudotsuga menziesii. The sequence goes on along the minus strand of LPNX010982713.1, from coordinate 15,118 downwards.
AGATTTAGAATGCAGAAACAATCTAATCTTACTTCACAAGAGTTTTTTAGATCAAAGAGCAACTAGAAGTAGTTGATGACGAAGTGGAAAATGCAGAGATTGTAATGACTACATTGAATGGCCTTCCTAGGTCATGGGATTCTTTCATCCGAGGAATCTGTGCTAGGAATAAGTTAGTCAAGTTCAGCAGACTATGGGAAGAGTGCTCTCAAGAAGAAGCTTGGATAGCAGCTCAAGAAGAGAAGATGGGAAGTGAAGACCAAGCTCTTACAGTACATTCCAAGTCTCACTCCAAGTCAAGCAAGAGAAAATATCATGGTTCCAGAGGTAAGCACTTTCACAAAGATAATACTAGAAGAGATGTATCTAGGATCATATGCTATACTTGTAATGAATTAATAAACTATGCAAGGAATTGTCCTAACAAATAGAAGATAGTAAAGAAAAGCAACAAAAGAAGACATCATGCTCATGCTGTAGAGGATGATGAACCATCCAGAAAAAGATCCAGATATGAAAGTGAAGATTCTTCAAGTGAGGATGAATATGTTATGATATCAGCTCTCACAGGTAACATTACTCATGGTAGTGATGATTGGCTTATAGACAGTGGGGCTTCCAAACATATGACTGGATTCAAGGAATCCTTTGTAATACTGTCAGAACATGAATCACCTCACAAGGTAAAGCTAGGAGATGACTACCAATATCCAATAAAAGGTAGTGGGGAATATTCATATAAGTTAGACTCTGGAAAATATCTAACAATGAAATAAGTATTGTTTGTGCCAGGACTCAAGAAGAACATTCTCTCCATATCAGCATTAGATGCAAAAGGATTGCGGGTTGCATTCATAGATGGTCAAGTCATCATGTGGCCAAAAGGAAAGACTATCGATGATGCAGTAGTGATTGGAGAACAAGAAGGAGGATTGTACAAATTAAAGGGCCATCCAGAACAAGCCTTGGTCCATGACACAGTAGAGCCAAGTGAACTTTGGCATAGAAGGCTTGAACATCTGTATTACAGAGCACTACCTATTGTAAGAAAAGCCGTCGAAGGTCTTCCAGAAATACAAGAAAAACATGATGGGGTCTGTAAAGGATGTGCGAAAGGAAAGAATACAAAGAAGACATTTCCAAGCAGTGAAAGCAAAGCAAAAGGAATATTGGAAATCATCCACTCCGATGTATGCGGTCCTATGTCATCAAACTCTCTAAGTGGGTATGCATATTATGTTTGTTTTATTGATGAATTTTCTAGGAAGACATGGGTTTACTTCATGAAGAGCAAATACAAAGTATTTAGTAAAATCAAAGAATTCAAATCCTTGATCGAAAACCATACTGAAAAGAAGATCAAGACCATTCGATCAGATAATGGTGGAGAATTCACTTCAAATGAATTCAAAGAGATATGCAAAGAATTAGGGATTAAGAGGGAGTTGTCCACTCCTTATAATCCACAACAGAATGGGGTTGCGGAATGGAAGAACAAAACTATCATGGAAGCTGCAAAAGCAATGCTTCATGATCAAGACCTTCCTATGCATCTTTGGGCAGAAGCTACCAGAACAGGGGTGTATGTATAGAACCGTACTCCACATATATTACTCGAGAACAAGACTCCTGAAGAAGTCTTCTCCGGAAAGAAACCAGAAGTCAGCCATCTCAGAATATTCGACTATCCTGTGTACATCCACATTCCAAAAGAGAAGAGGACTAAATTAGATCCTTCAGGTAAGAAGGGTATATTTGTGGGATACTCTGAAAGTTCGAACACTTACAGAATATATTTCCCAGGATATAAGAACATTGACATCAGCAGGGATGTGACATTTGATGAAGACATAGCTTACAAAAAATCCAGAAAGAGACCTGCTGAAGAACCTGAAGAAGCAGAAGCACCAAAAATTCATGATACAACCATGAATGAGGAAACTCGAGAAGAAGATCGAGAATTTGAAGAACCACAAAGAATTGTAGATCCACCTCTGGAGAAGAATCCTCATAAGAGGAAACCTGCTTGGGTACGAGAACTTATCCAAGGTGTGGAAATATATGGGGCTCCAGAAGAGAATCATAGAGAAAGAAAGACGACCAGATCCTGTTCCGGGTATGTAGCCTTACTATGTGATTTCATTGATAAAGAACCTTCCAGTTATGAAGAAGCGGCAGAACAGAAAGAATGGAAGGATGCTATGATCAAAGAGTACCAATCGATCATGAAGAATGATGTTTGGGATGTTGTCCCAAGACCAGACAAGAAGTCAGTAGTAACTTCCAAATGGATCTACAAGATCAAACATGCTGCAGATGGTAGCATTGAAAAGTATAAGGAAAGATTTGTAGCTCAAGGTTTCTCTCAGAAAGAGGGAATAGACTATGAGGATACCTTTGCACCTATGGCTAGATACACTTCCATCAGATCAGTACTTGCTCCGGCTACAGTGATGAAATGGAAGATACACCAAATGGATGTCAAGACTGCTTTCTTAAATGGTGTAGTGGAAGACGAAGTGTATGTAGAACAACCACTTAGTTTTGAGACACATGACAGGGAGTCTCATGTATGCAGATTGAAGAAAGCCCTGTACAATTTGAAATAGACACCCAGGACATGGTACAGTAGAATTGAGAGCTTTCTATCCTGTTTGCGCTTTACCAAGAGTAAAGAAGATTCCAACCTTTACTACAAGGTTGAAGATGGCAACCTAGTGATGCTTCTACTATATGTAGATGATCTATTTGTGATAGGTATGGATGGGTTGATTACTAATACAAAGATAAAGCTTGCTGCCGAGTTCGAGATGAAGTACTTGGGTATGATGCATTACTTTCTAGGTATGGAGGTGCGGCAGAGTGCAGATGGAATATTCCTTGGACACGGGAAGTATGCAATAGAGATCCTAAAGAGGTTTGGGATGATGGACTACAAGATTATAGCCACAACTATGCCATTGAACCTGAAGCTATTGAATGATGCTTCTTCAGAGATGGTTGATGGCACGATGTATCGTTAGATGATTGAGTCATTGATGTACCCAATGAACACGAGACTAGACATTTGCTTTGTTGTGAACACCTTGAGCCAGTTCTTGACAGATCCGAGAAATGTTCACTTGATTCTGCAAAGCATATTCTGAGGTACTTGAGGGGTACAATTGATTATGGGCTCAAGTATGATGCGAATAAAAAGATTCACTCAAAGGTTATGTTGATTCAGATTGGGTAGGTAGTGCCATCGATAGGAAGAGCACTTCAAGGTGTTGCTTCAGTATGGGATCAAGTGTGATCTCTTGGTTTAGCAGGAAGCAATCCTATGTGGCACTGAGTACAATTGAAGTAGAGTATGTCGCATCTTGTTCATCTAGTTGTGAGGAAGTATGGCTGAGGAAGCTATTGTCTAATTTATTATATCTCCAGATGGATGCTACTTGTATACATTATGAAAACCAGAGTTGCGTAAAGTTGTCAGAGAATCCAGTGTTCCATGACAAGCCGAAGCATATTGAGATCAAGTATCACTATATCAGGGATATGGTACAGAGAGGAGCAGTGAAGCTCCAGTATGTTGCGATGGAGGAACAGATAGCCGATGTGTTGACAAAGACATTAGCCAAAGTGAAGTTCGAGTACTTCAGGGAAAAGCTTGGTGTTCTCCAGATTGAGGTTTCCTCCAAGGGAAAGTGATGAGTCCCAAATCCATTCTGAAAAGCAGGACAGATGTAAGGGATGAGCCATTCTGTCATGGTGAGAGGATTTAGTTCCTTCCATGTCAGATGTGAGTGTTGGTCATTCTGTCTAGTAGGACAGACGTAAAGGCTACCGCCATTCTGACGAGTAGTTTAGATGTAAGGGCTGAGCCATTCTGTTCATGGCTAAAGGATTTAGTTCCTTCCATGTCAGATATGAGTGCTGGCCATTCTTTCAAGTAGGACAGATGTAAGGGATACCGCCATTCTGACGAGTAGGTCAGATGTAAGGGCTGAGCCATTCTGCTCATGGCTAAAGGATTTAGTTCCTTCCATGTTATATGTGAGTGCTAGCCATTCTGTCAAGTAGGACAGATGTAAGGGCTACCGCAATTCTGACGAGTAGGTCAGATGTGAGTGTTGGCCATTCTGATGTAGGATGAGCTTCTACATAGATGTAAGGGATACTTCCTTTCTGACAAGTAGGTCAGATGTGAGTGCTGGCCATTTTGATGTGACTATAGGATTAGGTCCTATATGATCAGATATAAGGGCTACAGCCTTTTTGACAAGTAGGTAATATGTGAGTGCTGGCCATTCTGACGAGTAGGTCAGATGTAAGGGATACCGCCTTTCTGACAACCAGGTCAGATGTGAGTGCTGGCCATTCTGATGAGTAGATCAGATGTAAGGACTACCAAATACCTACGAGGAGGTAGGCATACACCCAGCATGAAAGAAGGATGGCTCTGTAGAACTTCCTATGATGAGATAGCACACACATGATGATGACCAGGTGAGATCCATATCAAGCTATGATCCAGATCCAGTTATGATGTCTCTGAGAGATCCAGATCGAGTGATGATCTAGATCCAACAGTGATGATCCAGATTGAGAGATGATCCAGATCCAGATCTATATCGAGTGATGATATAGATCCAGTCCAGTGATGATGATCTAGATCCAGTGATGATATCCCATGATGATCTAGATCAAGTGATGATGATCCATATCGAGAGATGATCCAGATCCAGTGATGATGTCCCATGATTATCCAGATCGAGAGATGATCTAGATTCAAAGAATGAAGATGACTTGAAGACGAATATGAATTGAAGACTCAGAAGACTTGAGATGCAGATGACGAGATGATCTAATTGATACAAAGAAGAAGACCAGTGTTGAAAATTGTGTGAAAAGAATACCTTCCTAGTTAAGAGGGAGTGTTGATGTATTTGTAACTTTAGAATGTATTCATCTATATATCTTATGTATTGTAACCTGATGTTTATTCCGGGATGTATCTATTACGTAATTGATTCATGTTTTCATTCCTCGATGCTCCGATTGGGAGGATCAATAATGTAAACAAGTCATGTCAAGTCATAGTGGGTAACCCTCTGATTGTCTAAGGGTTAAAGTCCCCGCAGTTTCGGGGCACTAGGGTTATTAGACTCTCCTAGTAGAGGTCAGCCCTAGTAGGGTTTTAGTCATGTCAGGATTAGTATAAATAGAGATCTGGGATCTCTATTTAGCATACATCACTCACACACTCAAGTGTAGCGCATAGTTGAGGAAGGAGAAGACACTGGGGCTAGACAAGAAGAAGATTACTGCTATCAGGAGTGCATCTTGCTGTTTTGGGGTTTTATATCTTGTGCTGATTCTATCTCTTAGGAAGTTGCAGGATTTTCTCCATTTATGGTTTCCCCAATCAAAAACACTGTGTTCATTGTCTCTTGTGTTTGATTGATGTACTTGTTATTCTCTCACTAAAGCTCCTAACATAATGCTAGCTTAATGTTGAAAAACTAACATTCCTGAAGACCTAAATGCAATTTTCTCAGCAGCTTGAAAAACCTCGGCCTTTGGTGGGACATATCCAATAGTGTTTTACATGATTAGCATGGGTGATGTGGTTGTGATGTTAGATTCAGTATTTGTACTTATGCTAGAAATCGAAATGACCATGCTCTAAACAATTCACTTTGGCTCTTGGAGTTGCAAACAATAGTTTCTCTTCTCGCATGCAAGAAGAATGAAATGAATATTGGGAATGAAGGTTGATAATGTGTAACCATTCTCAGTGGGAATTCTTCCCATGTGCGGGTAATCAATAGAAAGGTATTTGTCAGTTCAGTCACATGTGCTGATCGTCCAAATAATTAAGGAAACTTTTATGCATGTTGTCATTTAGTTGTCACATCAATTGGTATATATGGTGCAGTAAAGAGAAAAGTTACCAAAAAGATTGATGCCAAAATATCTTGAGATTTCCAAATTAATTATGTCTAGCTGTGACTTTGCGATTCTAGGGTTTCTCACGACAATGTTGCACTTCTTACGACCTGTAGTCTTCCTTTGACAGAATCCCTTTGGTACGATATAATGATTGTCTTCTTCATCATTTTTCTTCTTGCAACATATAAATAGTATGTGAAAATTTTCTTCTCACTACGGTAGACTAGCAGCATGCAATGATCTTTTCTTTTTGTGACACGAGATTTCCTGCATTAAAACAAAAAATTTCTTTCTTTCTTTTTTCTTTTATTTTCTCTTTTCTCTAAAAAATTTTTTTAGTGTGACCAAGTCACAACTATCATGATAAGGTGTTGGAAAAGGGTTGGGGTAAGTTCCACAGCATCACGGATGTTGCGCAAGCTCATAAGGCACCGGACAAGACAAAGACAACAATATAGGTAGAAGATAGACTACTTTTGACTATTTTGTGTCACTTTTTGTACTTGTTAACCTTTTTTGTGGATATTGGTCATTAGTCAGTTAAATTAGTTAGAAGTTAGTTAGAAGTGGACCATGAATGTGAAGGCGTAATGCTATATATAGAAAAACTATGAATGAGATAGATATCAATCAATGTATGCATGTGCATATCGAGAGAGAGAATTAGAGAGAACAAGTTGTTGTTTGTCTGGAGATAAATTGTTATCTATTTTTTATCTATGGTTGAGTGTTCAGAAGTAATAGGATAAGATGGATGTTGAACTAAATCGTTGTTTTTCCATCTTTATGCTCCTGCAAATTTGATGATGAATTCTAAGTGAATCTGAAATGTGGATCTATGAAGCGACATTTTACTGTTTATGAATTCTGTCATATTTTCTGATATGTTTTGCACTGGTAGATCTGTTATATTTATAAATGAATGATGTGAAATGATCTATTCTAGTAAATAATTTGATGAATAATTGATGCCATAATCCTCCTCTATACTACGGAAACTTGGTTCCATCACCCCTCCCTTGAAAATATTGGGTGAGACTTCATCTGCTCCGTGGTTGTTTCTAGATGGGGTAAAACCTATCTGGGATGATTCTCAGGGATATCACGACAAGATGGGTGTCAATAGAATGGGAACCCCTGTCGAGTGGGTTTTTTTGGTGAGGTTTGCGCCAACAAATGGTTCCATTTCTGGGACCTTGATGCGACTGAGAGGAGGGTATGTAGCATTCGGAGCGATAAAAAGATCAAGAGTGGATGTGGCATCTGACATGAGTAGAAATCCAAGATTGGTTTGAATAGAAGTTGCAAGAATTTGCTAAAGTAGAAAATCAAAACCTCAAATTGAAAATAGACAAGTGGTTGGCAAATCACAGACACGATGGTCCTCATGAGTATTTCTTCTGTGAGTTTCCCATTATATTGTATGAGTGGTTGGCGCAGTTCACATACAAGAAGACAAATTTACAAGGAGGAGAACCAACATCCTGGACCCCTGAGTTGATCTAGGAACTACAAGAAACTGACAATAGAGTGTCGCGCACAGTCTAGGTATGGCAGGATAGTATCATAGAAGGATATATTATTGAATTTTCCTTCGACACCACTAAGTCCTACAATGAGGAAGAAAGGGAATTTTGTAACAGGCCCAAAGGTAGGTTCTTATTATCTCTATAGTTGTCAATTAAATGCTCGTCTATGAGAAGGGGATACTGAATATGCACCTAGAGTAGTAGAACTCTGGTGTGCAGAGGCGGTGGATACCGTGACTAAAGGGGGGAGATGAATGGGATGGTAAGGGGTAGATGGGTGAAAGTGTCGATGAGACTATGAGGGAAGATGAGGAAGAAAGTGGTTGTATAAGGGGAGGAGAAAGGTTTTGACAAGAGAAGAGGCAAAGGATAGGGAAAGGTCATGCTGCAGTTGAAACAAAAAACCGTGAAGGAAAACCGCATGGGACTAAGTGACCCTATAGTGATGAAGAGGATGACCAGACCCAGGCTACGCCCATGACAATGGTAAGATAAAACCCTAGCATCAAGGTTCCCATGCCTTCGTGCACCACTTCCAACTCAGGGAAAGGCATGAATTCCACGTCAACTTACCCGACGTGTCAACAATAGTCTAGTAGTAGGTCAGCATCTATAAGAAGGAAGCCCGGGATGGAAAGCAAAGAAATGAAGCTACCTTTGTTCCATGGAAATAGGACTGATGATCCCGACCAATATTGGTTTCTCTATGAGGAAATATGGACTGTTAGGTAGAAAACAGATGATTATATCAAGAAGGGACAACTGGTGACCACTTTGAGAGGTCGCGCACTATATTGGTACATAAAATTCATATATGTTCCTAACGGGACCCATACAAAGAAATTGGATGATGTTCTATAGGGACTGATCGAAGAGCTTTGGAAGCCCAAGTCAAAGGTGCAGTACATCACTGAGTTGAAAGAGATCAAGCAATTCCCAAATGAGACTGTGTGGAATTTTGACCAGTGATTCAAGACATTGATGGCACAGGTCAACTTCGATATGAGTGATTTTCAGCATAAAGAGTGGTTCATCGCGGTGTTGATACCTCATATATGGCACCCACTAATGCAACAAAAGATCACAACACAGAGTGAGGCTTCACCGATTGCAGAAAATGTAGCTGGTATGAACCAAATTCAGGTGCAGCTAGCCAACTTGAAGTTGCAATTGCAAGACATTAATAAGGAAAAAGAGAATCAGGAAGATCTTTGGTGCACTCGTTGCCATACAGATGGACACACTAAAGATACTTTCCCTACCTTCCAGAATTATCTACTATCTGGTGCGCTGAACCCACTAAGTTGCGGTAGTCTACCATGGTGTCACATATGTCAAGTGTATGGCAACCAACATGATGAGTGTAGCTACATGCAGAAGATAGTATCAAATCTAGCCAACCTATATTGTTCCTTTTTTAAATCAGTGGGGCATGAAGATAGGGATTGTCATTCATGTGATCTAATTTAGGATAAGACATATGATTCATATCTTGTGAAGGGTGAAGATCATCATGAAGTGAAACAACCATAGGTGGTACAGCCTCTGGTGGTACAATCTTGGCCACAACAATAGTATACACCACCACTACCAATCTAATTCATATCGTCGCAACCACAGCCATAGTTTACATCGTAACCATAGTTTGCACCAGAACCATAGTTGTCATCGTAGCCATAGTATAACCAAATGGAGATGCCATAGCCACAGCTGCAATATGTTCAAGTTTCTCAGTATGTTCAACAACAGTTGAATCCCCCACTTCAATAGATGGCTCAACCATAGTATCAGCAACAAGGTGGATTTCGTAGAGGATTTCGAGGAAGAGGAGGAGGCTTTGGATGAGGAGGAGGACGAGGTCGTAGATCAGTCTAGTGTTATAATTGTGGGTTATTTGGGCACTACCAGAGGGATTTCCCACACTTGTAGTGCTCATGTACATATTGCACAACTATTGACAATACTACTAAAAATTTCCCACAGCTAATCGCACGATGGTAGGCTGGAAACGTTCCTCAGTTGCAGAGCCTGAACCAAGTCCAGACTCAGAATCAGATGCAAAAACAGAACTAGTTGCCGACCCAAAATTAAGTTCCAATATAGAATCAGACTTTGAAACAACCTATGAACCCCCCATTGAACTATAATCCACTGTTGACTCAGATTCCACCAATGAACTAGAATCAAGGACCGGGGATAGCAATGATCTCAGCAGAGCCTAGAACAACGAATGTTGACGTCACCGTTTTCACCCACCTAGGAGCCACAATAGGAGAGGATGGGCCCCTCCCATAGATTCGACCAGCTAGAAAGAAGAAGGCACCGTTCGATATCACAACTCAAAAGGAAACATTTTTTGGAGCACAAGATGCGATCGGAATAAATCTTGGTAAGTCACCTGTCTATGAAATTCCTCCCACTTTTGATTCCACACTAAAGGCAGGACCATCGGGAGATATTGGTACCTTGTAGCACTTCTTTGAGAGTTTATTGTTGCTGAAAAGAGATCCAGATGCTTTGGTTGAGATTGAAAATTTGTTGCGCCACCTGGGTAAAGAGTCCGCGGTGAATTATTTACATAAGAAGAAGACAGACAAGGAGATGCATATGAATATACAGATTGAGACTATGAAGTCAACTCAGTCATTCTAGATCTAGGGTCAGCCATAAATGTCCTAATAAAGATTACATGGGAAAATATGGGGCAGCCGATGCTAGGATGGTCCCCTATGCAGCTACGATTAGCCAATCAGGTGAAGGTCCAACCAATTGGACGGGTATCTAACCTAGTCGTCGATGTTGAAGGTATGGGGACTCATGCTGATTTTGACGTAATTGAAGTTTTTAATGGGGAAGGATCCTACCCTGCATTTCCAGGCATTGGATGGGCCAACGAAAGCATGGAATTCATTAACCTAAAAAAGCGGATGATGACTTTTGAGAACCAATATATTAGGGTCATCGTGCCTATGGATCCTGATGAAGGAAGGAGATACATTGAACCAATAAAAGATGAAGTTTTTAGGGGGTGAGATCATGCCTACAATATCTCTAAAGATTATATTCACCCCATAGCTAACGGAGAACTCAGTTCGCATAGTGCTAGTTCTACGTCTTCTGATTATGAGGATGCATTGAAAAATTGGAAAAATCACATGCATGAGGTGTCCTTTAGGAAGTGTGTATTAATCATGCAGTAACTGTGCCATGTTATGACTGAAATTGTAGAATTACCAGTTTATGAAGGGATGCCTGAACGTTTCTACGTTCTTAATGGAATTTGAAGAAAAGGTCTTGGAACCACAGTGATTGCTGGAACTAGAAGAAGCACTGAAGGCTAATTCAGCACACTGGTGGGAAACTCACAAAAAGAGAATTACTGGATGGGCCTAGTGTCGACGCTTGATGAAAATTCACCTTGGTAATGCAAAATCATACCACATTGGGTGGTATGATGGATGGAATGACCCTAGCGGCCATTTGATAGAATTCCAAACATTGTGGGCATCATGACCAAAGGATGAATGGGTCCATGCCTTTATTCACACCCTAGGTGAAATTCCAAGATCCTTGTATGTATCAGTGGAGCTATGAAGGGACATCACAAGTTGGGAGGAGATAATAGTTTTCTTTGCATAGACCTTCTGTTTTCTAGACTCTAACCTTGATGTTAACAATGCACTTCATATTATTCGGGATGTGGTTCTAAAAATTGTACCAGTCGCATACCCTATGGATCCACATGCGCAGTTCCACATGCAGTCGATAATGGAATGCTATAACATGTCTGGTGAACTTGAATATGATGATGAGCTACAAAATATCAATAGCTTGGAGACAGAAGGAAGTAGGGACATTGCAGCACCAGATGTACGAATTGATCCCATGAGTAAGCCATAGAAGATCAGAAAGGTTAACATTGGGATAGAAGAAAACCCAAAGTTCACAAGTGTTGGGGACTGTTGGGATGAGGAGACCATGGAAAAAATCACAGACCCTCTACATGAATTTCAATATCTCTTTCCAACAAATTTCTCAGAAATGAAGGGCATACAGGGTGATCTAGGAGAAATGAAGATTCCATTAAAACCGGATGCGAAACTAGTACGATAGAGGCCATATCGCTTGAATCCATGATACAAAGAAAGAATCAAGGATGAACTTGACCAGATGATGGATGTAGGAACCATTGAACCGGTAGAATAATTATAATGGATCAGTCCCATGGTGGTCCAAGACAAGAAGACGGGTGAAGTTTGAAACTGTGTCGACTTAAGAAAATTGAATGATGCCTGTATGCATGACCCCTTTCCGACCACGTTCATTGATGAAGTACTTGAAGGATTAGTTGGTCAATAAATGTACTCTTTCACAGACAGATTCTATGGTTATCACCATATCATAATCACCAAGGAGGATTGACATAAAACCACATTTGTCACTAAGTGGGGTTGCTTCCAATGCACCATGATGTCGTTTGGGCTGAAGAATGTGCCTGCAATTTTTTCCAGAGTTTTTGTCGCAACATCTAAGGATTTCATTCAAAATTTCCTATAGGTATATATGGATTATTAGACCATGTATGTTCTAATCAATGATCATTTGGAAAATGTGCGACCGATGCTGGAAAGGTGTCGACAGCATCAGTTTGCGTTGAACTCTGAGAAGTGCATTTTTTGCACACCATTCAGGATGCTGTTGGGGAATATTGTGTGAAATCAAGGATTATTGGTTGATCTTGCAAAGATAGTACTCATTTTGATCTTTCCACCACCAACCAATGTAAATATGCTCAGGGCAACGCTGGGGCACACTGGGTACTATCGTAAATTTATTAAAGGATATGATGCAATCATTGCCTCGATGGAGAAACTACCAAATAAAGATGATGTCTTCATATGGAGTCCAAAATTTCAAGGTATCTTTGAAACAATGAAGTCCAAGATGGCTTCAGCACCAATAATTGTGTTCCCTAACTAGAATAAGGAGTTCCATGTTCATGTTGATGCATATTCGGTTGCGCTAGGGGTAGTGCTCGCGTAGCCAGGAGAAGGATATTTGGATCACCTGATCGCTTTCACTAGTCAAAAGCTGTCATTTGCTGATAAGAACTATACGACCACTGAAGGAGAAGGTTTGGAGATGGTCTATGCACTACAAACGTTCAGACATTACCTTCTAGGCGATCACTTTAAGATGTTTACAGACCATTCTGTGTTGAAGTATTCGGTCAATAAGCCTATGTTGGGGGGGAAGATATGTTGTTGGCTACTTCACTTTTAGGAGTTTGATTTTGAAATAATTGTGAAGCTAGGTCACTTGAATGTTGGCCTTGATCATTTATCCAGGATCAAGACAAGTGAAGAGAAAAAAACATTGAGGAGGGACTGTCGGATGCACAACTATTTAGAGTTGATGTCATAGAATATTATTATGATGAAATCATCTAGTTTTTGGCAATGGGAGTTGCACCCGTGGAGTTTACAACAAGTTAAAAGAAGCACCTAGTATTCAAGGCCTCGGAATTCCAGTTGATTGTTGGGAAGTTATACAACCTTTGACTGGATGAAATATTGAGGCGATGTGTCATACCACATGAACAAGGGCATATATTAGTAGAAGCCCATGTAGTATTTGCCGGGGGACATTGTGTAGGGAACACAATGATAAGGAAGGTGCTTCACACTGGTCTCTGGTGGCCTACATTAAACAATGATGGAATAGACTATGCATGGACCTACGATGTCTGTCAACACACTGGGAAGCTATCACAACAAGATGAGATGCCGCTAGTTCCAC
>LPNX010982708.1:0-63002 GCA_001517045.1 Pseudotsuga menziesii | reverse complement strand
GTTTTGAGGGCTTCTATCTAGCACATGAGTAAAAAATCAGGTTTTCATCGCCAAATTTGGCCAAAAAGTGTTACCCATCTTCATGGAATCACCCGAATATGCAACCTTTGCATTGACAAGCACTATCAATGTTGCAAGAAAAAATTAAACATATTCAAGACATTCTCATTGATGAGATGAGCTTCATAGGGCCTATATTGTTTGTACAAATTGACAACTACTTGTGTGAGTGCTTCCCAGAAAAAAAAATAACCACTCATTTGGAAATCGATCAATAATTCTTGTTGGTGATTTAGGCCAATGGCCACCTGTCATGGACAAACCTTTATACACAGAAGAAACTTTAGGAAATAGTTTATGGATTGAATTTAGAACCATCATCATCCTAGAAATAATATTTCAACAAGCAGGGACTGATGGCACTCAACAACGATTATGTGAGCTCCTAACAAACATCGACAATGCTACACCAAAATTGGAAGATTGGAACCTCCTCCAATATAGGCCCAATACATTCTTATCAGCAAAGGCACATTCAGAATTTGATAGAACAATCCATCTTTTTGCAACAAACATCCTTGCAAAAAATCACAATAAATACATGCTACAATCATTAGCAATGCCAATCACAAGGTCTATCGCAGATTTCACCAAGCCTTCAGATGCAAAACATGAAGATGAACACCAATTTGACCAAGAAATACTATTATGTGTAGGCCAAAGAGTAATGCTACCTATTATGGGTTCAATCAGGATTATTAAATGGTGCTCTCGGAGTGGTCATCCAAATTGTGTACAGACCAAGATCTAACCCTCCTCAATTACTAGCATATGTTGTCATGGAATTCGATAATTACATTGGGATTCCATGGGACCAATCCAACCCAAAGCACATACCTATTCCACCTGTACAACAAAATAATAGAAAACAAGTTCCCCTCAAGATGGCTTGGGCATTAACTATCCATAAATCCCAAGGGTTGACATTAACAAGATCAACCATCGACATTGGTAACATTGAACGTCAAGGCCTGGCCTTCACAACAATCTCTTTGACTACAATATTACAAGGAATGTGAATTGCACCAGCATTCTCCTTCGAACGATATGCAAATATGAACTACACTTCCTATGTCTCACTTCTAAAAGAAAAACAAAAGCACCTATATACTCTATCTCTTCTTGGCTGCAAAAAATAATTCAACATACTTTTAATAATTCATAGTCGATGTACATATTTATATTATGGGAAAATTGTTTATGTTCTGATTATTATGTCACAAATTGCTATATAACACAACTTTTTTCTCTTTATACAACATATACAACTTCATATCGGCGTTTCACTTCCTCCGTTTTGGGGGTATGCTAGTTTCTATTGAATTTGACTCTCGTTTGTTGAAATATTGTTGCCAAGGGACTCAACTATGGTGAGAAATTTTCTCAACCCATGTGTGTTAAGGTACTTCCCCTTCTGCATTTTGGGATTTGTTCAGTTATGATTTGGGGTGAACGCTCAAGATAGAGTATAGTCTCTGGTAAGTTGGCCTCAACCACCTATGCTTAGCCTCTTTCACATCTATGTTGGTTGTTCGAATGTTGAATGGTATTGTGACCACTTGAATTGTTGGTGTGGTTTAGACAAGTGGTTTGTTACTTTGAATGTTTCTTGTTTAGTTTCTTGTGTGTTGCAAGTATTAAGGGAAAAAACTCTTATTATTTTAAGTGACCCTCCTAAAATTGAAAGAGGCCTCAATTTGAATACCTACCATTTGGAATTAGGACATATACAAGGAATTTATATCTGTCAAGGGGGATATGGACAACCATTCCCACGATTATCAAAGGGATATCTAGGAAGTTAGAATGTTTTTGAGGAGACAAGAAGACTTAATCAATGGCTATAAAACTTCAGTACATAGAACTTCGTGAGTAAGTGGTATTTTCCAATTATATATATATATATATATATGGAAAATACCACTTACTCACAAAGTGAGTACATAGAGGCCCCATAGGGGCTAATCACTATAATGGATCATAAGCGTAATCATGATTACATTCATTACAGTCGTCTTACTAAGAGAATATGTCCGACAAAAATCTAACCCAGGTTGGGAGCGCAACACCAACGACTCCCTACCATTCAATCTACACCTCATGGACTGAATATATAACCCAGGTTGGGAGAGCAACAAAAACGACTCCTTACCATTCAATCTACACCTCATGGACTATATATATATATATATATATATAAAGCCTTTAATTTTATAAAATAATATATAAAAAATAGATGTTTTCAAATATATTATAGATAAGCCATCTAGACTGTTGTACCTCCTCCTCAACCTGTGAGTGTTCATTGCACCATGGCCCCAGGCGGGGGACCCGAGGCCTCCCCTCCTCTTCCTCATGAGCTGGATTCCTTTAGAAATCTAGTCGCACCTAGTAGAAAACGCCCAACAAGTGATCTTCATCAAACGTTTGTTAAAATACTGGACAACATTCCCTCAGTCGCTCTACCGAATGAAGAATCATTCAGATCTACCTTGAATCTAGATGAACGAGGTCTCATCGGGCAGTTCACGGGGCTCTGAACCTCTCCTAAAGCTGTAGATTCCTTGGTGCAAAGGAATTGGTGCTTATTGGTTAAAGAAGGAATCAGAAGTCACTTAGTAGGTAAGGGCTTCTTCGTATTCATTTTTGATGATGTAGAGGATATGAATTTCATCTTTGGGAACAACCCTTATTTTATGGGCCCTCAGGGCTTGTATCTAAACAAATGGGATCCATATTTCAATCCGACACAATATGTGCCATCGCCAATTCTATTTTGGGCCCACCTTCCACACTTACCTCTACACTGTTGGAATCACAAATATTTAGAAGCCATTGGAAACAAAATCAGAAATTATATAGATCGTGCAGAAAGGAAGGACCAATACTCTTGCGCTAGAATATGTGTAGAAGTGGACCAGGAATTAGGACTCCTTGAAGCTATTAAGCTCACAGTGGCCGACTGGTAACATATTCAAGAGTTAGACTATGAGCAACTGCCTTTCAAATGTAGGCATTTCCATGGAAGCTACAGACACTTCGCCAAGAAATGAAAAAAGAAAGTAGAGGAGGAGGTTGAGAAAACGAAAGGAGATCAATGGACTTAGGTGTAGAAATCATCCTCAACTAAGAAGAACAACAGAACTAAAGGAAAAGGAGCGCCCCCGGGGAATGAATCCCCTCCCCTTGAATAGTTCCAAGGAGAAGGGAGTCTATCCCCTCCAAGAGTAGAGACACCTAGTAACCCCTTTGAAATCCTTAGTACTCCAGAAGAACCCCTAGCTTCAGTTGTTGTAGAGGTCGAACAACAGCCCACTTACCTTGTAGAATTTAAAGGCCTAGAAGATACAACCCCTCTGCAAATCGTATCTCCAACAGGAACCTCCATCTCCCCCTCCTAAACAGAAATGACAAGAAAGAAGTCATCGGAGATCTTAGATTGCTCGGAAGATTAGACATTCGAGAGGCCCTCTTAAAAAGTAGGGAGAAAATCCCATGAGGAGGCTAGAGAACAAGAATTGGAGAGGGAAAAAATGCAAGGAATTCAGTTCAAGATTGAGATGTCCATTGGCAGAAACATTAGAAATAGGCCTCCCAACGGAGGACCTACCCCTCCCTCTGCTAGTAAATAATGTGACTAGTCTCTTGGAATTGCAAAGGCATGGGGAACACTTTAGAATCCAAAGCTGTAAAAAACCTCATGAAATCAGAAACTCCTGAGATCCTCATGCTCCAAGATACTAAAATTGAAGGGGAAACCCCTCTTAATCTCAAAAAATTGAAAATGGAAAAAAAATGTCGGGAAAGTTGTAAGTGAAAGGGGCTCCTCTGGAGGGCTCACTACTCTTTGGGAGGAAGACAAGTTCCACCTTGAAATCTTCTTCTAGACTCAGCTCTAGATTTACACTTATCTCCACCACTCTACAAGTAAGATTAGCTTTTCTCTCTTCAAACTTTATGTACCGGTCCTCTATGCTGAAAAAAAAGATTGTTGCCGAACATTGTTAGACTTTCTAGAAATATAATCTCCTAAGAACATAATTTTAGTAGGAGATTTCAATTTAGTCTTTGAACCTAAGGAAAAAGGAGGAGGGTGACACCTGCAGGGACCAACTTCTTACTATTTTTGAAGACTTAATTCAACAATAGGATCTTATGGACTTTAAGCCAAAAAAAGGGCTCTTCACTTGGTCAAATAATAGAGTCGGGGTGGGGCATATCTCATCCCGTATGGATAGGTTTTTATTGTGCAGTACTTTTCTGTCAGAAAATAAGATTATCTCCTCTAAAATCCTTCCAAAATTGACTTCAAACCACAAACCCATTTTACTTCACCTCGAGGAGGAAGAAAGATTGGGGCCTATCTCTTTCCAGTTAAGTCCCCTCTGGATAGAAAGGAAGGGTTTATGGATATTGTTTCGAATTCCTAGTCAAACTTTGTCATAGGTTCGCCCAACTATGTGTGGAAATAGAAATTAAAGGACACTTAAATTGCTTTGAAAGAGTGGATAAAAAATCCCTCAGACTCCCCCACTAGCCATAGGAAGCAGACCACCAAGCAGTTGTTAGATCTGCAATGGAAATGGATTACAAAGACATCACCTCTTCAAAAATTCAGAAGGAGCCAGCTGCCCAACTCACCTCTTTTTGCTCTTACAGACAAGAGGAAGAGTATTGGAGGCTTAAATTCCAAAACCTCTGTTTGAAAGCTGAAGACTAAAATACCACTTTCTTCCACAAACAATTCAGAGCTCGCCTTTCACAAAATCACATTGCTGAAATCACTTCATCAAATGGGACTGTCTACAAAGGTTTAGATCAGATTAAAGAGGCCACAACTTCTCATTTTTGGCAACTCTACAAAGAAGACGGTCTGGATTCTAAGGAGGAATTCTCAGAATTCCTCACACATATCTTAAATTTTGTAAACAAGGAGGATAATTCGAGTCTTATGAATCCTTTCACGGAAGAAGAAATCAACAATGTAATCTGGACGATGGAGCCTGATAAAGATCCAGGGCCCGATGGATTCTCCATTCATTTCTAAAGAATTTGTTGGGATATAATCAAGGTTGACCTGTACTGAGTGATTAAAGTATTCCTCCAAAAATACAAAGTGGGAGGCAGCACTAACTCCACTTTTCTATCACTAATTCCAAAAGAAGCGAACTCGGGTTCATTTGATCGATTCAGGCCTATCTCGCTTTGTAATGCTTCTTATAAAATACTTTCCAAACTCCTTGCAATAGAATCAAGCTTCTATTGGAAAAAATCACCTCTCCTTGCCAAGGCGGATTTTTTAAAGGAAGGAATATCTTAGATAATGTGATCCTTATGCAAGAAACCATTCACTCCAGCCAACAATGCCAAGAGCAAGGGATGCTAATAAAACTAGACATGGCTGATGCCTTTGATTGAGTAAAGCACTCTTTCCTTTACCATGTTCTTCGCTCCTTTGGCTTCAGCTCTATATTTTTAAATCTAATTAAGGCTTTCATTGGAAAGCCATGGATTGCCCCATTAGTAAATGGTAGGTCGGCTAACTTTTTCCAAGCCATGAGGGGTTTAAGGCAAGGATTCCCCTTGTCCCCCTTCCTTTACATTCTGATGGAAAACCCTCTAATTAGAAATTTGACAGCGGAGAAGATAGCAGGGACAACTCCAAGAATCAGAGTGATGAATGGATTAGACCCAATCAATCATGCTCTGTTTGTCAATGATTCACTCCTCTTGGGAGGAGCTTCCATGAAGATTGCAAGGGTTTTCAATAAATTCATTCAAAGTTTCTACAGAGCCTCCAGATCTCTAGTCAATAAAAGAAAAAGTGTTGTGTATGGTTGGAAGGTAGAACAACAAATCATTCTTCAGATTGCCCACTTCCTAGGTTTTATGGGCTTCTCCTCTTGGGAAAATATAAAGTATTTAGGCATTCCCTTAACTCTGGGAACCAGAAAGACTTCACACTGGCTTGAGATTATCAATAAAATCAAGTCTAAATTTGCATCCTGGGGTGGCCAGTAGCTCACCACTGTCGGGAAGCTCACTCAAATCAAATCAGTAATCTCATCTCTTCCAATTTATCAGGCTTCTCTTCTTTTGGCTCCAAAGATGATCACTGAGTAGGTCTCCAAGTTGATTTGAAAGTTTTTGTGGAAAAGAGGAAAAGGAAAACAAAAAAAAAATCCACTTGGTAAGCTAGGACATTATGGAAAGACCAATTTGGAAGGAGGTCTCCAAGTTAGATATCCTGGGCTTGTTAATTTGGCCTTGGGAGGAAATATCTTATGGAATATATTCTCAAAACGAAGTCATCCAGTAATTCAAGTACTCATTAAAAAATACATGCACGAGCTCTCCTTGAACATCATGAATGAAGGCATATCTACCAAAAAAACCTCGCTCTAGAAACTTTGTAGTCGAGAGTGGGAATTCTTCAAATACCATATGTACTAAATCCCTGGAAACGAGAATAAAATTCTATTGTGGGAAGAAAAAATCATGGGCCAACCGCCCCTCAAAACCTCTGCATATTTCAAAAAATTGCGTGACTGTCTTTCACAGCATGGAATACATAAGTTAGCCTACATTTCTACTTGGGATCCAGCTAGGAACTAGAAATCTTGGCCACTTCCTTGTCCTCTAGTTCGTCTACAAGCTCATCGAAGTATCCTTCTTGTTGCGGTTTCAAGTCTGGAGCCTGTGCATTTGCACTCATCAAACAAATGGGGATGGGGGAATTCAGGTGTCTACACAGCAACGCAGGGATTTTCTTCCCTCCAAGATCATAACACCAATTCATTATGGAAACATGTGTGGGACTCCTTCAGCCTCCCAAAAATCAACTTTTTTAGCTAGGTCCTCATGCACAAAAGAGTCTTGACTAGAGAGAATTTATCAAAACGTGGAATTATTGGGCCACACAAATTCCCTCTTTGTTGCTCAGATCAGGAAACTCTGGAACACTTGTTTGTGGACTTCCCCTTCACTCAAGAAGTATGGATGCAATCTTTACACGAGCTCAACATTCCAAATCCTTCGCAGATCATCGTGGTTAACTTATTCATGGATTGGAAAGTGCGATATCCTCATGTGCTCAAGAACAAATCCATTTGGAGTAAAATTTGGTATGCCATCCCAAAATATGTCTACTGGACATTATGGTTGACAAAGAATGAACGGATCTTCCAAAACAATTTGCACTCTACCACAATAGTGGCTACCAAAGTCAAAGCTCTTCTTTTGGAGACATTGGAAAATTGCCCCTACGTGTTGGATACCTCGCTTCTCCCTAAAGAGAGAAGTTGGCTCGAATCTCCCTTGTTGTGCAAAAGGAACACAAATATTACCTCTATGCCCTTCAACAACATGGAGTGGCGACTTCAGAATCCAGAAACATATTTCCACAAATGGTGGAAGAATCAAGACATAGTTTCGATTTTCTTTAATGGAGCCTCCAAAGGAAATCCAAGGACAACAGGAGAAGGGGGGGGTAATATACGCACCAAATGATTCTAGTAAATATAGTTTCAATTGGGGTCTAGGGCAGAGCTCTAACAATTAGGCTGAAATTCTAGGACTGCTCAAAGCTTGCTAGCTTGTCCATGGGAACGGTGAAAAAGGAATTCAAATTTTTGGTGACTCGAAAATATTGATAAAAATAATATACTTAGATGATCACTTCAACAATATGGTGCTCAACAAGACTTTGCAGAGGCTACAGAATGTGTTTCAAAAATTCACCTCCACCTCCTTATTTCTCATCCTTCGCAGTTTGAACAAGGAAGCGGACGCAAGGGAAAACACAGACTGCCTCTTGGCTCAAGGAGAATTTATCAAGAACGATGAAGCACCCACTTGGGCTCCAATCCCTTAGTTTGGTTGCATCTCAGATCTCAACATTGCAAGTTTAGGACAATAGGCATCTTGGGTAAGGGGATTAACAAAATATGTAACAGGGGTTGATTAGCTCTGGCCCAACCGATATTTATTTTATTAAACATAACCGTTTTAGTTATATATATAGAGTCAACTACAGAATGTTAGAGGGAAATAACATGTTTTTAGGATATATAGTCATTACTTTTTAGTCAACTTATTTTGAATTATAATTAATTTGTATTCTAATAATTTTGTTCCTAAAGTTTTATTAAAGTTGAGTAAAATTTATATATTAAATTAAATATCTTAAAAATTACAAAAAAATATATGTGTGTGTTTTATGATTGGTGGAAATTTATGAAATGATAAAGTTTATCACCTTTGAAATTCAATTTTTAGTTTTAAAAAATAATCTAAATAAAGAATCATAACATTGCGAATTGTCTTGTTATTTAATGATCATTAAATACATGTAAGAAAAAGTCACATCATTTTCATATATATTAATATAATTTAAATTTAATAATGCTTTAATTTAATTTTAATATAAATTATTATTTTAAAACCACAAGTTAATATACTCCACGCAATTATAATTATTAAAACTTTATAGAATTCATAATTAGCCCATGCATTTTTAATTATTAAAGCTCTATCGAATTTTTTTAAATAAAAACATGATATTATTGCAATAAAAGATTACATGGCTGTTAAAAACTTGTGGCCTTGATAGTTCTTAGAAGAACCCAACAACCATATGTTCATCGCATGATTCTCCCTTACACCCCTGAAACTAGCACTATGCTTTCCCAACAAAGAAACTATCAGCATCCCTTCCCCCATTACATATTCGACTATCAAAACAATTCCCCCCTATTACATAAATGCATTGCATGCCTATGACAAAACCCCCTTAAGCATATACCTTTAATAGAGACAAAATTAAACTGCCATGAAAACAGACCACAATAACCCATACTAACTGAAAAAACTTGTCCAAAAAGTCGAAACTATAACCCAAACATTTAGCGACCCTTGGATAGAGCATCATTAGAAAGAAAACCTGGTGAGATTTGACATTCATGACAATTCGTGAGGCACCCCTCTGACAGCACCCCGTCATGACGACATCCTCTCTCGTCATCGAGACCGAAACCTTCTGCTTTGTACCAGACAAATCAACACCCAAACCATCCAAGGAAGGGGGGTAGATCTATAGCCCCAATCTTCCTGCTATTAAATCATTTTTTTGGTGCATTAGTCGGTTATCAGAATTGTGCTCCTTCCAAGTTGTCAACAGCTCCACATCCCCCGCAGCTTTATTCTCACATTCCATCAGAATGTTGGACATCAGTCCCTTTATGACCCAATATGTTGCAATGATACGATCATACCCCGAAAGACGCCTCACCATCAAGATAAGGTCCTGGACCCATTCGGAAACTACTTCCCTCATATCCTCAACATCAAGAATCTTTAATTGTTCCCACAGGTCCTTCTCAATTCGTTGAATTTCATCTTGAATAGACATAAGAATCCTATCTGTGACGTCCCTGACCCTTCAACCGACAAAAAGGACACTACGATACATCAAATCATCCGGGCATCTAGCCCCATGAACATCAAACATACATACATATAGTGCTGAAACATGATACTTAAAACATAAAACATTTTATGAAGCATAATCATTCATATACACAATGGAAGCAAAACATATTAATCAGCATTCATCCATATATAGATCAGCATTTAACATGTATATCATCGTTCGTCAATGGTAATTATAATTGCAGATACAAGTTAGGCAAGAATACTTATCTTATGAAGAACTTGTTCCGCAACCAGCTACGTCGCTGCAACATTCCACCCAACCATATCCCTGCGTGCTCTTTAATCTCTCAGCAACGCTACCACCACTGAGTCGGGCATGATTCCCCAAGGAATAAGGAACTAACAGGCTTACACATAGCCAAGGATAACAACCCACAAGGGTACACAGTTCAACCAAGCCAATACAGTTGGGTTTATCAGGCGAACAACGGATTAGCCAAGCCAACAAAGTTGGGTTTATCAGGCCATCCAAGAGTTGGGAAAGGCTAATGCTAAGCCGGTGCACCGACACCAAAACCATCCTAGCTTCTAGAACACCCACACACACCTAACACAAGGAAATCAGTCCTTTCTCTGCAACGCAGTCCCTCAGACCCTGATCTCCCTTCTAGTGCTATTCAGGGGGTGTGGAGAACAAAACCGGCTCAACGGCTTTATCTTTATGGTTCTCAACCCACCAGGTTTATCAAGCATCTTAGGCCCTCATTCACCACTCCAATGCAGTCCGAGGACAAAACCACTGCATGTAAACAACCAAACAACTATTCAAGATTCTACAGGGAAAAACACAGTCAGTACATTGTGGAAAACAACAACCCACAACAACTATGAACCCACAACAATTTCTCGATGCAATCCTGGCCAAACAGCAGTCAACACACGCACAACCCACAGCACCCGCTCCTCAGTACAATCGTTGTGAGACTTGCACAGACCAGAAAATGGTAAGGGAACAAACTCTCAAACTACACCCGATGGAAAAGGTCACTATCAAACAAAACTGGGAAAGAAATTATGGCCACGGCCCAGCAATAGAGTAGTAGTCTTCAGTTCACGATTTAGCGATGAAGGTTGGAACAAATGCCCAGTCTAGAAATGCGTGGGGCAAATTGATTCTCTGTCTAAATGGAAAGATCATAACACACAGACCGGTGATCAGTGATGAAACCACAACAGTCTAACGACGGTGGGAAAGACCAACGCTCTGCGTGAGCAGGGGAATAATACTCACAGACTAGCAACACGTGAGATACAGAGGGAGAACCCCAAACAAAGGAATGTGTATTCCCTTAACTCAGTCCGTGTGAGGTGAATGAATAGCCACCATTCGGTTAGTGGACAGAACATCTGAAATCTAGAAGGTGGTCGTGGAGAGAGTGCAGGCACGTGGGGAGAATGGCCATCGTGGCGTAGTGGCCTTGCTATCAGCGAATAGATGCCCCACTAACAATAGAACAATGAAAGTGGTGGTTGGATGATACAAGGGAGGGTGGTGAAGAGAGTGGTGACACATGGATTTTCCCCTCCATGGCTCAGGATTTAGCTTTCCCCCTCCTTACCCTTAGGAAATCATGCCCCTTCTCAATTTAGTTGCAGTGAACATAGCTGGCTGGGTTATTTAATTAAATGCGTGTTTACATGATGCCACATTTAATATATATGCCACATGTCCCGATATACCATCGGTGACCATTTCAATCCAAAACATATCATAACCAAATCATGGTGAGGCCTTGGCCTTTAGCTCCGCACCAAGATCATTTACAGCATATGTATCATATATACTAAATGCAAGCGGGGTCAAAATCGGGGTGTTACATTGCCCTCCCCCTTCAATAGCATTGTCCTCAGTGCTTTACAAAATTTGAACAAAATGCTACACTGGTACTGCCTCAGTGTTCCACAGAATTGAACAAAAATGAATGTGCCAATCGCATGGCATCCTCCAGCTCCCACGTAGCCTCTTCAGGTCCATAATGCCCCCATTGCACCTTTACCTGCCCTATGGCCCGGTTCTGGAGCATTGTGACCTTCTTATCGAGGATGCGCATTGGCTCGATTTGGAACTCTCCCTCGGGTTCCACCTAAATCACATCCCAATTTATCACATGGTTAGGATCATGTACATATTTCTTAAGCAAAGAAACATGAAAAACATTATGAGCTCTAGTACTAGCAGGCAATGCAAGTCTATATGTAATAGGCCCTATTCTTTCAAGCATTTCAAACAGCCCACAATATCTAGGTGATAGCTTGGAACAACTTCCAAGCTTCAAGGAACTTTTCTTTGCTGTCACTATGAGGTAAACATGATCCCCAACACTAAACTCTCTGTTCATCCTATGCTTATCTGCATAGCTTTTGTGTCTGTCCTGTGATGCTTTTGGATTCTGTTTAATCCTTACAACCTCTTGCTCCATTTCCTTGAGCAATTCTGGTCCAAGCACAACTCTGTTCATCGGGTTGTCCCAAGTCACTGGTGTCCTACACCTTCTTCCATACAAAGCTTCATACAAACTCATCCCCAAGGATGCATGTTGTCCATTGTTGTAAGCAAACTCTACCAAGTGTAAGTAATCTTCCCACTTTGTTGGTTTTCCCATCACATACATGCGAAGCATATCTTCAAGCACCTGATTAACTCTTTCTATCTACCCATCTTTCTGAGGATGGTATGCAGTGTTGAAGTTTAGCATTGTACCCAAATTTGCAAACAATCCCTTCCAAAAATTGGAAGTGAACTTGACATCTCTGTCAGAAATTATTACCTTCGGCAATCCATGCAATTTGAAAATCTCCTTCGTGAAAATCTTGGCAATGTCATCAGTCTTATACGTAGACTTCACTGGTATAAAATTTGTCGTCTTTGTCAACTTGTCTACTACAACCTGATGGAATCATGTTGTCTCCAAGTCATCAGCAATCCTGTAATAAAATCCATGGAAATAACTTCCCATTTCTATTCCGGAATTGGAAAAGGCTGCAACAAACCTGCTGGATGTTGATGCTCAACCTTTACCTATTGACATTTCATGCACCTTGAAATGTATTCAGCCATGTCCTTTTTCATACCTGGCCAAAAGTACTGCCTTCTAGCTGTAGCAATTGTCTTCTGATATCCTGGGTGACCAGAATATGGAGCTTGATGGATTTCATCCATAAAAATTCTCCTCAAATCTGCTACATTCGGAATATAAATTCTGCCTTTAAAAGTGAGAATTCCATCTTCTTCCAATTTATATCCCTCATACCTATTCTCAAGACTTTGCTGCTGCAATTTGTCTTTTACCTGCTCATACAATTCATCTCCGGCAACATGATTAACAATCTGCTGCCTCAATTCTGATTGGCAAATACTAAGAGATGCCACATGCATTTCCTGTACCTTCCTGCTGAGTGCATCAGCTATCTTGTTATCTTTTCCTTTTATATGCTTGATTTCAAAATCAAACTAAGATATAAATTTCAGCCATCTCGCTTGCCTAGCATTTAGAGTAAGCTGATCAAACAAATACTTCAGACCACAATGGTCTGTTCTGAGCTCAAATCTTCTACCCATCAAGTAATGTCTCCACATCTTGAGAGCATGTACTATGGCTGCAAGCTCTAGATCATGAGTGGTATAGTTATTCTCATGCTCCTTCAGCTTTCTCGACTCATAACATATCACATGGTTGTCCTGCATAAGGACTCCTTCAAGCCCTTGTCCGTATGCATCGGCACATACCACAAAATCCTTCTCTGGATCTGCAAGTTTCAATACTGGTGCACTGGTGAGAAGATTCTTCAACCGCCAGAAGCTCTCTTCACACTTCGAAGTCCATTCGAACTTTGTCCCCTTCTTTTGCAAAGAAGTGATGGCATGTGCAACCTTGGAAAATCCTTCAATGAATCTCCTATAGTATCCTGCAAATCCCATAAAAGATCTTACATCCGTCACATTTCTTGGAGCAGGCCAATTCATGATGGCTTCAATCTTCTCAAGGTCTACTGATATACCCTCTTCGGAGATAATGTGACCCAAGTACTGAATTCTATCCCTATAGAAGTCACACTTGCTCAGCTTTGCATACAGCTAATGTTCCCTAAGCACTTGCAATGTCAATCTCAAATGCTCTTCATGCTCTTCCTCATTCTTAGAATAAACAAGAATGTCATCAAGGAAAACAAGAACGAACTTGTCCAAATACTTACTGAAGACACTATTCATAAGGCACATAAATGTAGCTGGTACATTTGTGATACCAAATGGTACCACTACAAACTCATAATGTCCATACATTGTCCTGAAGGCTGTCTTATGAATGTCTTCATCCTTGATTCTCACCTGATGGTAACCAGACCTCAAGTCGATCTTGGAAAATACCTTTTCTCCTCTCATTTGGTCAAAGAGGTCATCAATCCTGGGTAAAGGATATTTATTCTTCATAGTAACCTTGCTCAATTGTATGTAATCAATACATAACCTGAGTGTACCATCTTTATTTTTCACAAACAGAACCGGTGCTCCCCAAGGAGACACACTCGGTTGGATATACTTCTTTTCCAACAACTCTTGTAGCTGCATCTTCAACTCTAGCATCTCCAATGTACTCATTCTGTAGGGAGTCTTGGACACTAGTGCTGCTCCTGGCACAAGTTCAATGGTGAAATCAATGTCCCTCTTTGAAGGAAGTCCTAGAATCTCATCAGGGAATACATCCTTGAATTCCTATAACACCTGATAGTCCTCCAACCTAGGAGTTTCATCTCATGTTGGTTCCAGAATATGAGCTGCATACAACTGGCAACCCTTCCTACAGAACTTCTTCAACTGCATTGCTGAAACCCGTCTTACTGAAATTACCTTCGGAATACCTTTCACAACTATTGGGTTTCCTTCTCCATTCATGGATTCAAAAGTCTTGTTATAACAGTCAAGCTTCACTCGGTGAGCTTCTAACGAATCCATTCCAATGAGAACATCATAGGAACCAAGCGGTAGGACATTCAGATCTACACAAGTGATCAATCCATTCATAACCAATGGACATTTCTCTACCAATTCATTGACCTTTCTCTTAGTTCCAGTGGCTAGCTGAACTGACCAAGGTTTCCTATGCTTGACCTTCTTAAAAGCACAATTCTCCACTACTCTAGGAGTGATATAACTGTGAGTAGAACCAGGGTCAGTCAAAATAGAAACAGATTGTTCAACAATCTTATGTGCAACTTCAACCACAGTTGACTGATGATATTCCTGGCGGTCCTCCAGTGCTGCATAAATTCTAGGGACTGCTCTAGCTACCTGATCCACTGTTTCTGCTTCTCGAATGTTATAAGCTAGCCTTGCACTTTCATTCTCAAGTGGACAATATCTGTGCAAGTGAGGTCCTTCACATTTGCAACATTTAAGTGGACCTTTATTCTGATGTGGTTCTTTAGGCTTTCCACCCATCACTCCAACTGGATTGCTCGTAGCTTGGGATGGTTGCTTCTGCTGATTCTCAAATCTAGAAGGTTTGAAACCTTTCTTTCTTTGGTCAAACTTTTCACTCTTCTTGTCCTTCCATGCCTTATGGTATTCAGGTTTACCTTTTCTTTGCTCATAGCAATATTTAGCCTTTCTTATTGCTTCTTTGAGAGTTCTCGACTCATAGAACTCAATTCTATCTTTGTAGCCTTGAGGCAATCCACTTAGAAACTGCTGGATCTTCACTTTTTCATCTCTGATGTACCGGACATACCTCAACAATTCCAAAAACTTATTTGCATATTCATCCATGGTCTGTTGTCCCAATCTCAGCTCATGGAAGTCCTTGATCTTGTCATCATAATACCTGTCAGAAAGGTATTTCTGCCTAAAATACTTCTTGAAATGTTTCCACTTCAGTTTCCTTTCACTGATCTTCTTTACCTGCTTGAAGTGTTCCCACCAAATGGATGCCCTTCCATTCAGATTGAATATGGCAACTCGTACCTTCATGTTTCCTGAATAATCCTGCACCTGAAAATACTTCTTTATCCCAAGAAGCCAAGCTTCAGCTTCTTGTCCCATCTTTATCTCACCATCAAATGTAGGTGGTTTAGCTTTCCTAAATTCATCTCGAGAGCGATCCCTATGGTGCCTTCTTCTTTTCCTTTTATGAGAAGATGAAGTTGTATCTCCACTGGATTCTTCAGAGTCAGATGATCCACTAGAAGTCCTTCTTTTTCTCCTAGTGATGCTCTTACTGCCTTCTGGTCTTGATGTACCTCGTCCAAAATCTATCTTTTTTTGTAAATCTGTCAAACTCTGCAATATGGAAGCATTCAATTGATGCTGCTCTTCTTGGGCTTTAACCAAGCTTCTCATGGTGGCTGCAACCTCGGACGGTGTCCCTTGGAATCTCCTTCCATTAGATTCTATGTCATCATTTTCATTACGGACATTTTCTCCCATGGCATCTTCTGCTCACTCGTAAGAATCTCCAGCATCATACCCATCATGGGTTCTCATGACTGAACCACCTCTTGCTTTACCACACTGTTCTTTTTGGAGTACTGCTCTTGGAAATTATCTATAGTTCTGCAAATGTGTTAGTAGCAAACTACTAGATGCATACATTAATATAAATCAAAACTACTTACCTTTTTCTTCGAGAAATTTACAAAACAACAATTATGGTAAAACACATAATTTTCTCTATTTCCTTTTAGCCTTGTGACCACGGACAGTCTGCTAAATCTGATGAAAATCAACTGAAAGACAGTCGAAAACTTCCTGAAAAATCACTAAGAAATTCCCCTAAAAAACCTAAATCTTCTTAGGCCCAATCAGACCTCCTCCCAACTAATTCTCTGACATTGCGGGGGTCAAAACAACTAACTCATTGACGTTCTGTTGCTTATTCTCCTTCCGGTGTTTCGGCGGCGAAACAACTAAACTCCCAATATGTATCAGCAAGCGAATCAACTGTGCATTGGTTGCATTGTTATCTGAGCAGCCGCAACGGCAGAACGTGTTCTAATTTCGGTTTCCACGGGAAAAATGAATAGACTCCCGCTCTGTATCGCCAAGTTACTCATATTTTCTTCCGCCATATCAGCCCTGTCGTGGTCTACTGTCCAGAGTCTTACCGACGATCAGAACCCCCTAGAAGTTGCGACATCGACACTCGGATGCATTCTACATCGGGTGATTAGTCTCTTCAATATCTGCAATGGTGGATGTTTGCTCAATAATTTTTACCCATCATGCTTATCAGCTACGGAATCACCTAAGCATCGGTGATGTCATCCACTAACCATCGCCGATGGCCGATGATTTCATGACTTAAAAAAAATTGAAATTTTTCTCTTCCTTTCCGAACTTTCATCAGCTCAACAATCGCTTATTTTTCGCCGATCTGTTTGTTATCTGTCAGTGAAAACTTTCTCTATCTTCTACTGACTCATCGGATCCATCTCCTTTATCCTTTACTGATCAAGTGACTACTTGTCACCGACATAATCCACTAATACCTCGGCATCGGTGAGTGGAAGACTAAAGCATCAGTGAACTGAAGCATGATTTTTGACTGGCATTAGTAGTCGGAGCTTCTCCCTGTCGAAAGACTAGTGCGCTAGGCTTCCACAACGGCGGACACGCGAAACACTATCTTCTTTTGATGGTCAATGATTTCAGGCCTTAGACAAAATTTTTAAACTTTCTTTATGGCATCGATGGTCGCAGGATCTATCCATCGGAAGGATAGTCTTCTAGATATCCTCAACGACGACGCAGATCATCTAATACCTTCCGTTGTTCATCGGCGATGCATCCTACTAACATGCTCCGATGGCCGACGAAGCCAACACTTAGAAATTTTTTGAAATTTTGCGCCATCGGCGGTCAGAGGCTCTACTCGTCGGAGGCATAGTGGTCTAGCCATCCACAACAGCGGGCGCTCGATCAACTAATCTCTGTCGATGATTTCAACACTTAACAAAAATTCCAAAACTTTTCTTCTTCTGTCGGTGGTCGGAACCACTAACACTATTGCAACGACGTTTTAGTCCCCACGGTAGCTGCAACGACGCCAACCCATTCAACTAATTCTTGCCGCTGCTCATCGATAGTTTCCCCATCTATCCATCGGTGATGAGAACAACTATCTTCCATCGATTGCCGATGGTCGGACTTAGAAAAAAATTTGAAGGTTTTGTCGGTTACCATCCGTTAGGTGGCCTTCCCACTAAGTGCCTGCTACATCGGAAGATCTTGTCACTAAGTCTTCTGGTGGGTATATGTTTCTGGTACTTAGAAAAATTTTCTGAGTTTTCCTGCCACACTTTTCTGATTGTTGCTGGGTAGAAGGAAACCTGCCTTTGCTGTCTGATCTATCATGGCCCCTTCAGGCCCATGCTGTAACCAGAGCTCTGACACCACACTGTGACATCCCCGACCCTCCGACCAGAGAAGAGGATGCTACGATACATCAAATCATCCGGGTATCTATCCCTATGAACATGAAACATACATACATATAGTGCTGAAGCATGATACTTAAAACATAAAACATTTTATGAAGCATAATCATTCATATACACAACGGAAGCAAAACATATCAATCAACATTCATGCATATATAGATCAGCATTTAACATGTATATCATCGTTCATCAGGAGTAATTATAATTGCATATACAAGTTAGGCAAGAATACTTATCTTATGAAGAACTTGTTCTGCAACGTTCCACCCAACCATAGGCCTGCGTGCTCTTTAATCTCTTAGCAATGCTGCCACCCCCGAGCCGGGCATGATTCCCCAAGGAATAAGGAACTAATAGGCTTACACATAGCCAAGGATAACAATCCACAAGGGTACACAGTTCAGCCAAGCCAACATAGTTGGGTTTATCAGGAGAACAATAGATCAACCAAGCCAACAGAGTTGGGTTTATCAGGCCATCCAGGAGTTGGGAAAGGCTAATGCTAAGTTGGTGCACCAACACCAGAACCATCCTGGCTTCTAGAACACCCACACACACCCAACACAAGGAAATCTGTCCTTTCTCTACAACGCAGTCCCTTAGACCCTAATCCCCCTTCCAGTGCTATTCAGGGGTTGTGGAGAAGAAAACAGGCTGAACGGCTTTGTCTATGTGGTTCTCAACCCACCAAGTTTATCAAGCATCTCAGGCCCTCATTCACCACTCCAATGCAGTTTGAGGACAAAACCACTGCATGCAAGCAGCCAAATAGCTATTCAAGCTTCTACAGGGAAAAACACAGTCAGTCCATTGTGGCAAACAACATCCCACAACAATTTCTCGATGCAATCGTGGCCAAACAACAGTCAACACACACACATGAACCCACAACACCTGCTCCTTAATACGATCACTGTGAGACTTGCACAGACCAGAAAATGGTAAGGGAACAGACTCTCAAACTACACTTGATGGAAAAGGTCACTGGCAAACAAAACTAGGAAAGAAATTACGGCCACGGCCCAGCAATAGAGTAGCAGTATTCAGCTCACGATTCAGCGATGAAGGTTGGAACAAATGCCCAGTCCAGAAATGCGTGTGGCAAATTGATTCTCTGTCTAAATGGAAATAACACAACACATAGACCAACGATCAGTGATGAAACCACAACAATCTAACGACGGTGGGAAAGACCAACGCTCTGCGTGAGCAGGGGAATAATACTCACAGACTAGCAACGCGTGAGAGACAGAGGGAGAACCCCAAACAAAGGAATGTGTATTCCCTTAACTCAGTCCACGTGAGGTGAATGAATAGCCACCGTTCGGTTAGTGGACATACCATCCAAAATCCAGAATGTGGTCGTGGAGAGAGTGCAGGTGCGTGGGGAGAATGGCCATCGTGGTGTAGTGGCCTTGCTATCAGTGAATAGATGCCCCACTAACAACAGAACAATGAAGGTGGTGGTTGGATGAGACAAGGGAGGGTGAGTGAAGATAGTAGTGACACATGGATTTTCCCCTCCATGGCTCAGGATTTAGATTTCCCCCTCCTTACCCTTAGGAAATCAAGCCCCTTCTCAATTTAGTTGCAGTGAACATAGCTGGCTGGGTTATTTAATTAAATGCTTGTTTACATGATGCCACATTTAATATATATGCCACATGTTCGGATATACCATCGGTGACCATTTCAATCCAAAACATATCATAACCAAATCATGGTGGGGCCTTGGCCTTTAGCTCTGTACCAAGATCATTTACAACATATGTATCATATATACTAAATGCAAGCGGGGTCAAAAGCGAGGTGTGACACTATCCCGAAAGAAATTGACAGTCGGGTAAGCCCACTTTTATTCCTGGGTAGCCTTCACTTACTTCCCCTTTTTCCTTGATTTCACCATATCTTTGGCTTTTCTTCCCCTCGGGGTCATGTCTCTCCTTCTTCTTAATTCCTTCCTCACAACACTCCAACCTTTCCTCTTTAAGACACACAGAATCTCACTGACTGCAACTCTTTAGGAAAATATGGTAAATTGCATAGTTTCCCTCTGATTTCATAGAGCTTCTCCACCTCTATCTACTAATGGTGCTCATCATGAGGATCTTCTACTTCTGAATGTGTAAGATGATCCATTTTTATCTCCTATTACCTCTCATTATGATAGGAGAATTTATCCTATGTTCAAGGATTTTCCCCACCATAAACCTTCTTCATTATCACCTGCATTGAATCTTAAATGCACCTCGTGTCAGTCCTAATGTTGGTTAGTACTATAACCACCCAAGAAAAAAGATTGGTAATTACAACAAGTGGTGGTTGTATTTTCCACATGTGTCCTACCCCTTTCATGAAAACACCCCATGTCACTTTGCTTGATATGGTTACTATGTATGTCCTGAGTAGCCATCTCTCTACATAAAAAAATATAATCTTCGGACTCAAATTCCGCTAGTTGTCCTTCCCTCCTCCATCTTCTCATCGCTTCCTTGACATTGGATAAGATGTCAACCACCTTATTTTCATCACGCATGATCTGGAAAAAGTTCCACACATGAGGCGCTGCTAATTGGGCTTCCAACTATTCCATTCTACAAATAATTCGCCATATAGCCACCACCTTTGAAGCTCGGTTTCCATGTTGCATCTACTTCACCATTTGAACAATGATTCTTGAATCCCCTTCGATTATTTTTGGCTCCCAATGAAAGCGGGAGATCATAGTCAGACCCTGAATAATCCATTCCAACTCAGAAGTGTTGTTGGAATCATGGCCAATGTAGCCAATATGGTATACTTGAATTATGTTTCCCTCCTAGTCTATGATGACACCACTAAACTCAGTCGAACCTAGGTTATCCTTTGAGGCCCCATCAAATTAAGCTTAAAATAATCAATCAAGGGGGACTCCAAACCTTCGGGATATCCTAGAGACGCATCCTTGATTTCCTTTCTACCCATCCTTGATATGCTTTAGTTATACCCCATTCACTCATAATTATAGATTCTTTATCATCCATTTCCCAGTATATGTCCTCCCATTTGGAAATTTTAATTGTTTCTTGGATATGCATGACCACATTACTCCAAACCTTCTAGTTATTGGATTTTACGTGGAAAATTTGGGGCATGGGTTTGCCTTCCACGCCTTATTCCAAATTGCATATTCTTGTTTCTCCCCACTGTTAGTCCAAATCTCATAATCCTCCTTGGTACTAAAGAGTCCTTTCGGTGAGTATCCCCACCTCAACTTAACTAGACCAGTTTGGATCCTAATGCACATTTCCTGAAGATAGTCCCTAATCCTAGAGACCTATTCTTCTGGAAAATATCCTCCCACCACTATGGTGGGTTCCATTCATGGTAATCTGCACCATCATCTAAAACCCTTGCCCAAAATTACTTGACTTTCACCAGGCCTAGTTCCCCGGATCTGATCCTACTCCTTTGGATATAATTTTGCACTGCTATTTTAGGCATTTGTTTCCAGGCATCATTCCAAAAGTAAGCATTCCCCCCTTCTCATATTTCCCCAAAAATGTGTTCTTGTATAATGCTACGGTTTCCAAAAGAAGTCCTCCAAATATGTGATCTAGGATTATCTTCATTAAACCGAATGAGATCCTATTTATGTCTGTGTGGAGCATACTCTGTGTGCCACACTTTTTCCCTGGGCTCCTCCTTATGGGAAACCCAACTCCACCAGATCTTACCTCCCAAAATCTCATTATTTTTCCTTGGGTCTCTAATTCCAATCCCTCCTTGAGCTTTTGGTATGTAAACCCTATCCTAGTTGATCAAATCCCACTTTTGTTTATTCGTATTCCCCCCCCATAGAAATTTTCATTGGATACTTCTTAATTATTTGATGATAGGTTTTGGTGCTACCATAATTGAAAATAAATAGATCGGCATTGCATGTAGGGCTTCTTTTATGAGAGTAACTCAATTGGATAAATTAAGTGGTATCATGGCCCAATTATCCAACTTTCTTCGCATTGTGTCCAATAAATCAGCCCAAGAAACCTTCTGGATGACCCCTTCAGCTACCTGAGCACCCATATATTTGGATGGAAGGGATCTCCCCTAAGATATAAATATCCTAAGGATATTTATCTATGAAATCCTGGGATTGTTGAAGAAAAATACCCGTGATTTCTCATTGTTTGAGTCCAAGCCTAAAACCTTCGAAAAAATAGACAAACATTTCTTAAAAGCTCTAGCCTCCTGAACTGAAGTGTGGCCTATAAGCATCGTATCATCCAAAAATCGTTAGTGTGTTTTCTTATTAGCCCCATCATGGAAATTCATCCCTTTTATCTCCCTACTTTTCGTCATTTTCTTGATTAGCCTACTCAATCCTTCATTCATTTGGATAAAAAAAAGGGGGACAAAGGATATCCCCTTGTCGAATACCCCTAGTTGGCTTGAAAGTGCTCATTGGAGCCCCATTTAGTAAAATGGAGAAAAAGTACGAGTAAGTCATATTCATAATCCAAACAATCCAGTTCTAATAAAAATCATAGGCTTTAAGAATCTCCCTAATGAATTTCCAACTTAATTTATCATAGGATTTAGAT
Source organism: Pseudotsuga menziesii (assembly GCA_001517045.1). Taxonomy (NCBI): domain Eukaryota; kingdom Viridiplantae; phylum Streptophyta; class Pinopsida; order Pinales; family Pinaceae; genus Pseudotsuga; species Pseudotsuga menziesii. The sequence continues at coordinate 40,434 of LPNX010982708.1, read as the reverse complement.
ATGTCCAACTTTAGAAGCATTCTAGGTTTCTTTGTAACCTTTAAGGAATGAATCACTTCATGAACCAGGACGAATCCATAAAGTATTTGGAAACCTTCCACAAAGCCAAATTGCTCCGGGGCCACCATATTTGGGAGGGCATGTTTAATCCTATTGTTCGGGTACATATGGCACTCTTAAAAGACCGAACACCTAGAGTAGTCACTCAAACAAAAAAACCACAGATCGACACACTGATGTTTTTGCGTGGTTTAAACCCTAGAAAGGGAAACACTCCACGACCCCATCCAAATAGCTACTTGAGGCAGTTTATTATGAAAAATAAATAAAGTTACAAATGAGATTCTCCTAGTTGATCAACTAGACAATGACCCTCCATGATCTTTAAATAGATATCATGGACCAATCGGGTGTTAAGCCACGGATCATAGGTAGTTATGATCTACGAGAAGACGAGCTGTCGGATCACTATATGTCTAGAAAATACTGTGACCATCGAATTAGATATTTACAAATGCATACTAAAGAAACACAATTTTCCTAACGGATATATTATAAAAGTTGATCTTAACTAACTCCTAAGTGTCTAAATATCCTATCATCCCCCCTTAAGAACAACTTGGGATATGATTGAAGAGTTTACAAAAGTGACACTATTAGGAGAAGGAAGGAGGCGTTAGAGTGTATCCTCCCTTAATGACAAGTGCCTGGACTCCTAACATAGATCGAATTTTAGAAAACTTCACTTCTATAAGAGACTTGCTGAAGATGTATGCAACTTGATCATCCATAGGGAAAAAGAGCACTTCAAGAATGTGATCACGAATAAGCTTTATGATGAAGTGCATATGTATTTCAATGTTCTTGCTACGTTGATGTTGAACTGGATCTTTGGAAATATTGATGGCACTTTGATTGTCTTACCAAAGTGGAGTAGGTTGCTGCTTCTCGAATCCAAACTCTGAAAGGATCTGTCGAAGCCATAAAGCTTCCTGACTGGAATTAACTGCAGCTCAATATTCTGATCTGATGAAGAAAGAGAAAGATATTTTTATTTCTTACAATCTTAAGTGATAGGTCCAGATCCTAGACTGAAAACATAACCTGTAGTAAACTTTCAATCATCAGGATCGTTGAGCTAATATGAATCAATGAAACCAACCAACAAAGGATTCCTCCATGTACTGTAATGAATCCCAAACTGAATTGTATCCCAAATCTATCTAAGTATTCTTTTTTCTTCTTTTCAATGACTTTCATGGGGGTTTTGCATATGGCAGGAAACACGTACAACGACAAAGGAAATATCGGGATGGGAATGGGTCAAGTATAAGAGACTACCAACAATATGACAATACAAGGTGGCATCTACTTCAGGTGAAGTGCAAGTGGCAGAAAGTTTGACTCCATAACAGAAGGGAGAAGTGGTTGGTTTACAATATTCCATGTGAAAGCGACAAAGAAGGTCACAAGCATACTTAGATTAAGAAATAAATATTCCTTCTTTGGTTTGCAAGACTTGGAGACCAAGAAAATAATGCAAATGTCCTAATTCTGGAATTTCAAAAAATTTCTTAAGATGTATTTCACATGGGTTAAAATATTAGGGTCACTACCAGTAAGAATACGATTATTAGCATATAGAACAAGGATTATGATATAGTTTCCTACTTTCTTGGTATAGGCATTGGGGTCAGAATGGCATCTAGAAAAACCAGTGTCAAGTATAAAGCTATACATTTTGGCATACCAGGCACGACGAGCTTGCTTAAGGCCATATGAGGATTTCTTAGGGTGATAGACAAGGCTATAGTTATTCTGAACATATCCAGAAGGTTGTTCCATGTAAATTTTCTCCTGTAAATCACCATGTAAGAACATGTACTTGACATCCATTTGATGGACTTCCCATTTATTTAAGGCTGCAAGGGAAAGAACAAGGTGGATGGAGTTGATTTTTGTGACAGGATGAAAGGTTTCATTGTAGTCAATCCCTTCAACTTATGAAAACCTTTGGAAACTAACCTTGCCTTAAGTCTTTCAACACTTCCATCTTATGCATACTTAGTTCTATAGACCCATTTACATCTGAAAAGTTTTATTCTTTTTGGAGGAGGTATAAGATCCCAAGTATCGTTCCCCATTAAAGAATGATATTTTTCATCCACAGATGCATTCTAATCTGGATTCCTTTAAGCTTCTGCAAAAGACTCTAGATCATCATTCTCTAAAACTTGATCCAAAAGAGAATAGGCTCGCTGGAACTGAGATTGTGTTTGATGTTTGATCTCTAGGATCACTGGCAAGATCACCAGCTACTTCACATGTTAAACAAACCCATCGAGGAAGCAATTGTGTTGCTGCAACTAGAGGAAAATGAGCAGGCGGAGGTGGATTTTCATCCTCATTGTCACCATTAGAAACTAAAGTTGTAAGTTGTCAAGGAATTTGGAAGTAGAAGAAAGCACAAGCATTAAATCAGGATCGCGGTCCAAAGGTGGAAAAAGCGTCGAGTTCGGATCACAGGCCAAGCATTTTTCATCAAATTTAACATCTCTTCTAATTATTATATCATGAGAATGTGGCTGAAGAAGTCTATAACCTTTTACATCTTCAGAATATCCAATAAATATGCACTTTTCACTTTTAGGTTGCAATGCTTCCTATTTTTCATCTAAAATGGGAGCCCATGATTCACAACCAAACACACAAAAGTGACTTACATCTGGTTTAATTTTACTCCATGCTTATTCTGGTATGATACCTTGTAAATCTTTAGTCGGGGTGCAATTAACTATGTAATTTGCACAATTTATGGCTTCAGCTCAAAATTGAAGACTTAGTCCCTTAGCTTGGATCATACAATTAGCCATTTCTTTCAAAGTGTGGTTCTTCTGTTCAACTACATCATTTTGTTGTGGTGTATATGGAACAGTATGTTGTTGTTGGATTCCTTGTTCATTGTAGAAAGTAGTAAACTTCTTGTTAACATATTCTCCTCCATTGTTAGATATTAACTTAAGAATTTGATGACCATATTTTTTTTCAACAAGGTCCTTGTAGGCCAAGAACATGTTAAATACTTCGCTCTTAAGCTTTAAGAAATAAAATCAAGTGTGTATGGAGTAATCATAAATGAACGTTAAGAAATATTTGAAACCAAAAAAGGAAAAAGATGGAAGAGGACCACATAAGTCACTATGCACACGCTCCAAGGGAACTGAGGCATGCTAAGAGGCACATTTGCCAAAACTGTCCCGATCATGTTTTCCAAGTACACATCCGAAACAAACACCATCCCTGCAAGATAGCATTGGAAGACCTGTCACCATATTGTATTTACATAGTTGTTGCAATGAGCGATAATTTAAGTTGCCAAATCGCTCATGCCAAAGCTTGCTCAAGTTATCACTATGAGCAACAAAAAGTGAAGGAAAAGGTGATGACCCAAAGTTGTCAAATTTGTACAAACTTGTAATATCATCAACAATTCTGGTAGCTAGGACATGCTTAGGATCTTTAAAATCCTTGATAATAACTTGGTGAGGTGTAAATGACACAGTTTTACCTTCACCAGAATGAGAGATTTGATAGACTGACAACAAATTTTAGGAAATTCTTGGAACACATAGTACATCACTAAAATGACCATTATCTACTGGAACTGTGCCTGATCCTACAACACTTAGAGATCTATCATCACCAATAAATATTTGTTTGGTGGTACATTCATGCATAGTATAAAATATGGTTTGATCCTTAGCCATATGATAAGATGCCCCAGAATCAATGAGCCACTCATTTGAAGTAGAAGAAGAAGATGCAGTATAAGAATAACTAGAAGCACAAAGTGCATATCCATGAGAGGTAGATTCTGAAGACGAATATAGGATGATGCAGCGCTTCTTCATTGTTGCTTCCAAGGCTGCCATATTCTTGAAACAATTGGATTCATCATTATTTTATTTCCTTTTGGCTTGGCTCCTTTGTCATTTTTGAAAGAATGAGCTGATTGAGAGGGTTGGGACCCTTGTTTGGCTTATTATTGCGATGATTTTGTTTCTTGGGAGACTTGGAATTCTCTTTCTATTGTTCCAATAAGGCTTTCCTAGATGTAACTACAATGCTAATCATTCCAAGATGTATGATATTACCTTGCTCTCTAATCAAGGAATCACAAATGGATTCAAGAGTAGGTGCTATATAGCTAGTTGGATCCAAAGATTCTTTCATGGAGTAGAATGTAGAAATATGCAAGTTCAAGTTTGGAAAGAATATGATAAATGCATTGGTTGTCTTCCCTTTTAATTTTACATTCTTCACATAAGATTCTAAGAGTTTTGTACTTAGAAAAATAATCTTGAATGCAGAAAAAATTACTTGGATTTAAAGAAATCAACTCATTTTTGAGTTGATGACCTCAAATTTAATTGTGTTTACCAAACACAGCTTCCAACTTGTCCCAAGCTTTATATGGTTCATCATTTCCAAATAAGTGGAATCACAAATCAGTAGAAATGGACATCCCTATCAAACCATGAGCTTCATCACATTTATTTGTCCATTTTATTTTCTTATCATCATTAGTGGGTTTTTCTTCTTTCCCTAAGGTAATTATGTAAAGTCCCCTACTTTGTAGCACATCCTCCATACGATATTTCCATGAGAAGTAGTTAGAATCTGTAAGTAGAATATCACCAGGGGAGGCCATATTGTAAAATAATGGTTGTAAAAACAAAAATCAATTGTTTATATGCAAAGAGATCGAAAAAACAGGTTGTTTAAAAAAATGGCACTGAAAACTGACTCCAGATGAGGAAGTTACACTTGATCAAAGAAAAGGTTGAAGATGACCCCAAGAGAGACGTGGCAGATAGAGGATTGACCAATTGAATAAAAAAGAAGGACCCCCCTCTTCCCGGGATTAACTTTTTAAACTCACTTTACAATAAACTTTCTTTAAGTGAATCACTTTGGTAAAATAAGTGAAATTCACTTTTACAATGATGTTACTTCAAATATTGCTGCAAAAACTAAAATAAGTGAATTGCTTTTATAATTTAAGTGAGATGCACTTTTACAATAAAGAAACTTAAAAATAGAAATTGCATGCACTTGTAGAAAAGTAACTAACAAGGCTTGAACTCAATAATTTTTAATTAATAAAACAACTTTTAACCAAGTGGGGCAATATTAAAAGGTACGTAAAAGATGGGAAGGAGGAATGGTTTTTTATTTTTTACTCTTTTGTCTTGATGTGCGTGCTTACTTGTTTTCTTGCAAATCATTTCACATAAACAAAAAAAAAACAAAAATGCCACAATTTTTGGGTTAAACCTCGTTAGCTTTCCTGAAATGTCTGTGTTTTCTCTTTGTTTCTGATTCATCATGATCGCACAAGGTGCACGGAAAAAGATCATACGCAATAGAGAAAAATCATTTCTTTATGTTTCTAATTTTCCGCGATCACGCAAGGTGCACGGAAAAGATAATACGCAGATAGAGAATGAAACAATCCAAAACCAAAACAAAAAATTAGATCTGATAAAATATGAGAAATTAAAAAAAATTAATAAAACGTTATTGTAACATTATACCTTCAAATCTGATGAAATGGTCGTATATGGAGCAAACATAAACCATTTTCAATAAAAAAAAACTATTTACCAATAGAAACAACACTCTGGATGCAATGAAGCACCTCCCAGAGGACATAAATGTACAAAAAAATTAGAACCAGAAACCCTTTCAAAGCTTCAGCAACACTAGTTCAAGATCTAGATCGTCAACAGAAGTGGCTCTTCATAAATTCTCTGATACCATGTTCGGGTACATAGGGTACTCCCAAAAGACCGAACACCTAGAACATCCACTCACACAAATAGATCACATATCAACACACCAATGTTTTCACATGGTTTAAACCCTCGAAAGGGAAACACTCCAAGGCCCCATCCAAATAGCTACTTGAGTCAGTTTATTATGCAAGATAAAGAAAGTTACAAATGAGCTTCTCATAATCGATCAACTAGCCAATGAACCTCCATGATATTTAAATAGATATCATGGACCAATCGGGTGGTAAGCCACAGATCAAAGGTAGTTATGACCTAAGAGAATGTGAACCATTGGATCACTCTACATCTAGAGCATGTCGTTATCCTCGGATTAGATATTTACAAATGCATACGAAAGAAACACGCTTTCCCTAACAAATATATTATAACAAGTTGATCTTAACTAACTCCTAAGTGTCTAAATATCCTAACACCTATTATCAATAACTTTAGTGATAATTTTGTAAATGACATTACATAAAGAAATCGCTCTAAAATTACTTGGACTATTAGCGCCTACAGACTTTGGGATAAGAGTGAGGAAAGTGGCGTTAAATTCTTAGACCATTCTTTTTTTATGTTTGGAGTCTTCAAAAATTTTCCAAACATCCAACTTGATCATATCCCATAAAGATTGGAAAAAAATTGTAGTAAATTCGTTCGACCCTGGAGATTTTCCATCAGCCATCTGATTAATTGTTTCCTCCACTTCCTGCAAATCCATAGGATTACTTAAAAGATTATTTTGTTTCGCAGACACACTAGCAACGATATTTTGGACGATCTGTGAAATATGCTCTAATCTATCCCTCCTATCCTCCTTCATAATATCCCCAAAAAACCAATCAATTCATCTTGCATCTCTTCCCTTGTTTCCACAAACTACCTAGTCTCCTTCTTCAGGAGGGATAACCTAGATCTTTGTCTATTTTGCACCATCAATTGATGAAAAATATTTGTATTTCACTCACCTTCCTGAAGCCATTGGTTCCTCACCTTTTTCTCCCATTATATTTCTTCTTGTTTTTATCGTGCATAAAGCCTCTCCATGGTATCATTTTCCATCCTTCTCAGCTCCTTGTCATACCTATCATTCATTCCTTCCTTTTGAATTTCTTCGAGTTATTCCATCAAGCATTTTTTTATCCTCAAAGATATTGATGAATTCTTCCTTATTCCATGTACAAATCTTATCCTTTAAGGCCTTCAATTTATGTTGAAATTGGTACATTCTTGTTCCCCTTGGGGTTTCCAACTTCTCCCACCATTGGTGGACTAATGATTTGAATTCCTTGTGCTCCAGCCAAAACTATTCAAAGCAAAAATGTCTTATGACAGGTGGTCCTATCCCTTCCCAAGCGAGCAAACTGGCTAATGATTATATCAAGCCGCCATAAGGACTTGGGTCAACACGTTCCATTTCCATTCACTAATCATTATGAAAGTAGGAATATTTCCAATCTAGAGGCGACATGGTCTTATCCTCCCCTTTTTTTGTTCCAGGTGAACCACCTATTCCCTATTTCCACATCCACCAGATTATTTCCCTCTATGAGATCTCCAAAATCCTCATTAGTTGGACCTAGACTTCGCCTTTCGTCCTTATTTTCTGCTAGGGAAGTAATCAGGTTGAAATCCCCCCCTATGACCCACTTTTTTCCCCATATCTCTATGGCCATCCATGATAAAGTATAAAAAAAACTTCCTTGAGGGGATATATACTTGCCCATACACGTTAGTTAGGACCCTCAAAACCCTTGTGCCGCAAATCTGGAAATTTGCAGACAAGGAAAACCTTATGGATGAGAAGTTTGTTAAAATTATCTCTTCTATATGCCACGTAACTGCAACCCCCCCAGCTACACCTTGAGCATCTATTTCCATTTCCTGGCTCCCCTTCCATATTCTATTACCTATTTCCTTCATACTTTCTTATCCATGCTTTGTTTCTTGCAAAAAAACTATCACGAGTCATTCCATTCTCAACTTATATCTTGACATCTTTATTTTATATGGGTGACACACCCCGCGAATATTCCATGTTAGAATCTTCATTGAGAAACCCTAAGGAATTCAGAGAAGGTCGGTTTTATTGTCGAATATTGGCATGATTCCACCAATTTGGTTCCTACTTCTACTATCCTTTGCTTATTTTTCTTTCATCATCTCTTTTCCCTCTCTTCTGGTTGCTTTTGTTTGCTACCTTCCTAAGGTTCCTTAGCTTTTCCAAAGTTTGAGGATGTCCTCGTCTTTAGGATGGAAACCTACAACAACTCAATCTGCTTGCTTAAGGAAAATCCCTTCCCCTTCTTATTTTAAACTTATATGATCGCATCTAGATCAAGTTCCCCCACATCTGTATCTTTAGTTTCTTGTTGTTGATCCTCTTCCATTAACTCTATGTGTTCTTCTTACCCTTTGTTGGTCTTTTTTCATCTTGTGGCTTCTCCTTTGACTCCCCATATTTTTCCTTGTTAATCTCCTCCATCTCTTGCCCAACCTGGTTCAAGGTTTCGAACCTATTAGGATTAGGTCCTCTTCTTCCTGATGTTTGTCTATTTGGGGTCTGGTTAATATTTCACCCATCTTGTCTCTTTATGTTGGTAACTTGGGTGAAACATTCTTCATCATTGTTAGATGTCTTCTATGTTTGTGGCTCTTTATGCTGAATATGGTTCTGAGAACAATCTCGACTTAAATGCCCGTATTCATGGCATTATCTGCATCGAAACGACATATTTTCATATTCAATAAGATGCATCCATTCCTCGTCATCTCAAGTTATGTTTATTGCTTCAAAAAACTCCCTTGATAAATCCATATAAACACATATCCGTGCAAAGGCTATGTAACTATTCTGCTTAGTTTGCTATGAGGCCTTCAAAATTTTTACTAGGGTATTTCCAATATCCTGAAGAATTTTTGGTTCCTAGTATTCATAGGGGAGGGAATATAATCGGATCTATACTCATATCCTCCTTGTTCAGATTAAACCTTTCTTTCCACGGCTGCAGGTACAAACCAACAAAGAAAAATAAATAGGGCCCTCCTTCCATGATGTGATCTCTATCTTCCGGGTTGCAAAAATTTATTGTGAAAAATCACTTCGATCCTAAGTGAATATCATAATTACCTCTAGGATTCCATGTAGGTTTTATCCATCTAAGTAGATCTCGCTCCTTCGGCCAAATCCCAATAAATTTCCCAATCAAAGCTTTTTATTTATACTTCTCCACGTGTTCACGCAGCTTCTCTGATTGGATCTGGAGGGATGGGGTTTCAGATGCACACAACAGACACACACCTTTTATGTGGTTCGATCCATGCCTTTCTATATCTCCTCGTTGGACCCCATTAATGCTCCTTATGTCTCCATCTAATGGGTTCTTTGTTGAACTACTTCCACTACCAATCGGTTGCATTCGCGTGGAGGGGGAGGAGCGCCCTCCTGGCGTCCCCATCTTCGAAAAACCAGAAACCCTAGCTGTTGTAGCCCTAAAAGATTGTGATGTGCCTTCTAAAGTTCCATATAAAATTCTCCCATATATTAGCTCAACGATGTTTAAAACTCTATCGAATTCATAATTACCCTGTCTAGAATTTCTTACGTCCACACCGGATGAAATGAATTTGACATTTAATGTTAATATTTTTATTTGTACAATGGTTTAAACACACACAACGATGTTTAAAACTCTATCGAATTCATAATTACCCTGTCTAGAATTTCTTACATCCACACCGGATGAAATGAATTTGACATTTAATGTTAATATTTTTATTTGTACAATGGTTTAAACACACACATCTCCACCCGTTTAAACAAATTTTATTTTTTAAATTATTTTTTATGTGTAATGTTTAAAAAAGTTTATGAGTTTTATTTTATTTTTTAAATATCATATTTTTTAATTATAAAATTTAACTTTCTAAATTGGTTATTAGCATTAAAATGATTATTTTATTTAATTTTAAATATTATTATCAATTTGTAAAAAATAAAATAAAAATATTAAAATACTATCGATTATTCATATTTATACTCTAACATACCCAATTCCGTCAAATGGGTATGAAATATTCCCTTTGACTTCACTCAAAGCTCCAAATATGTTACTTTTAAGTTTTACTATGAAATTGAAGACATTCGCAAACTCATAGGTTTACTGATTAAACCTCAAACTATAACTTCATTATAAATAGGTTTACTGAAGATAGGACTATTATTTATAGATAACGAATTGATACATAAAGAATGTAGATATTCTATAATGATAATATTCCTTCATAACTACCACTCTCTTATACACTAAATTCCCTTAAGATAAACTCACCATATCAAAAAGTTCTTATCTATTATTTTTTCTATGCATTCAAATTTAGTAGCATGATAACCCAATCATATTAATCTAACTCTATACAACTTCTATAACAATATATTATTCCACCTTTAAGGGACTATTTTATACATAAAGTATTGTATTAATGTTCATTTACGAGTATGGCTACTATAGGAGTCTTTTTTGAAAGATAATCCACTCCTTATTAGTCCCTTCCTTTGGCTGCAGGGACTATAGTAATTGGTATGTCGTTTTTCTAATTTCTTTTACACGTAAATCAATGTAGTTTTGGTATTTTTAACCTAAGTTTTCATCGAAATACCAACTAAGTTTTACCCAAAGCCAATCAAAATACTATCAGCTTTTCCCAAAGACAATCAAAAGATTTTATGGCCTCAAATCAATACAACTTAGGCAAACTTTTTATGCAAAAAACTAATAGAAAACCCATAAATGATTTAATGTTAACTTTTAAGTAACATTAGTTTTGTAACATTTTATGTTAAGATTAATTTTCTGACAATGAGCTTCTCGCTAGGCGCTATAACGTTGGTCGTGGTGGCAGCATGCATGCTGTGATACCATGACAGTGTGCATGGTAAAAAGTGTCATCCCTTTCCTCTACCCTTATCACCTGTGCAACATTCATTCCTATTCAACTCTTCTATTTTTTAGAAAATTGTTTGAGGTATCATGAGTCTCTCTTATCTTCTTGTTGTGGTTTTCCTTATAGTTGTCTTGAGTACTCTTGCTCTTGTTAAACGACTAGTTCAAATACAATTACGAGATAAACTGACGCTGGGTTAACTGCTATTGATTCTTTTGCTTATACTGAAGAAACCCCCGTGTATGCTGGATCATTAAGGTAAATGCAACTATTAGGTACGATTAGTGACTCGCTCAGTGAAGTATGATTAGTTACTTGTCTTATTTCGTCAAATATACAATTACTGACAGGCGTACTGACTCGCCTGTTGTGGGTGAGGTTCAAATATCCATTTTCTAATGTATTTATTCTCTTTGAAAACTAGCTTTAAACAAATGCACACTTCCCTTCAGTTTAGAAAGAACCGACCCACAGCCTCGAGGTAGATCGAGTTCATTAATTTGTAGGAAATAATACAGTAGAAAAGATCTAACTCGTAGCACTCACATTGTAGAATTGAACTAACTCTCTTGCTTGTCATGGATTTTATCATTTAATTCACTTATTGCTTTGGTTTCAATGCTCTATGGTCACTGTTACTATTATACCGACATGAAATCCATGTTTATATGACATGATTGGTAACGATTTATCCTGACAAGCACGATTTTGTTGCAAGTTTGGGTAAGTTTCCCCGTAGACATTAGAGCCTTCTTGCAAGGGAGCCTCCTTTGGCAAGATTTCCAATCCGTATATCCAGATTTGTTAATATTACTTGCAAGTTTTCTAATCCCAGCTGAGAAAACAGGGTTTGAAGGTCTCGAATTCCCCCGAGGTTCGCAACTGACACCTCCTGCTGATACTCTTCCACCATTGCGACTGCTTCACAATACACGGCCTGCATAAACTAAAACAATTTAAGCGATAAGCCTGCAATGAAAAAAAAAAAGAACCAGTAAAAAAACAAACTAGTAAATTTAATCTTTAAGTTCCAGGCCTATAAATTCAGAAAAAGAACAAGAACCATTTATTACAGTCAACAAAACATTTAGAAACAAACCTTCTACTTATTCTTTTGATGGAAAAAACTCTACCATTGACTATCAATTCAACGCTCCAATTTCTTCATTTTCTTTCTATATGCTTACTCTGGACTATGTTAATTAAAATCTCGAATTACTTCATTTTTTATATGTTTGCTTCCTCTAGACTATGGTCATTAGAAACTCCAAAAACAAATTCATTTTCTGTCTACTTGCTTCCTTTGGACTAACTTCATTAATCTCAGTCACATTTTCAGACCTGGAAGTTAATTATGAGGGTGGTTTTAAACTAATCAGTCTCATAGTTCCCATGAAGAATATGAGAGAAGCCATGGCAGAACCATCTCTCATCATCTCCATAAATTCCATATAAACTGCATATCTCTCCCCCATCTCCTTCATATGCTTTTTTTGTCCAGTTTTCTTTTGAATGAAATGCAAAACAATACCTGCCAAAGATGTAGCAAACAATTATTGGAATGCCACAAGCAACTCCTCATAGCTGGTGGGAATACCAGTGATGAAACCAAAATCACTCTGTACCAATTTAATCATCCCGTAATTCCTGAAATTCAATCTTGCCCTTACTGACTAGTTGGTCCCAACGTCATCCCAAACCTCATTGACTAGTTGGTCCCAACGTCATCCAAAACCTCATGGAGCTTTGTATTTCTTAGAAAGGGCATCTTCCAAAACCTCCACCCTTGTCATCTAGGCTTCTCTTGCTACTTCCCTCTCCTGCAATAAAATTTACTACCATGTCATATTCAGGATTCAAACTCTTACTATCTTCATATTTTGTATGCATTTATTGAAACTGAATAACGCATAGAAGCTTAACGCTTACCCTTCAATCTCTGCTTTGCAAGAAGACTCGTTCTTTGCTAGAGTTTGTCCATGAGATCTGTGGGTGCAGGGTCTCTTCTTCATGCAATCTAAAAGCATATTGGCAGTGTCGATGCTTGATCAAAGACCTAGTGAGTAAATAAAGGTTATTCAATCAACCAAGAACAAGAAAATGTGTACAAACATACCTGCAAGATTGGAACCATGGACATAACCGTTATATTTCTCACTTGTATGCTCTCCAGTGAAGTAGATAGCTAGATAACTCCAACATGTGTGCCTGTTACAATATAAATGATCAATTATCTATTTGGTTTCTAATACTTAGAGCTTATTGTAATGAACCAATTTTTGCCAAGTCGCTGAGATTTGTTAACAACCCTGAGGTTGTCGAAGTCATGTGCTGATACACCAATGGGCCAGTTGGAGTAAGTTCCCTTGAAGATTCGATATTTTCCCCATCTAGGAATCAGTATTGCCTCAATCTCAGGAATATGACAGCCAAACACTTTTCTTAAAACACCCATTGTTTCTACTTGTGTCTAGTTATCAAGTTGTTTTTCTATACATCTGGCTTCATCGTCAATGACAGTTACCATCAGAATATTGCCTCCAGGGTACTCATTCTCCAATTGCTACAAGAGAATCCAAAATGTGAAAAAGAAAATTTAGAAATTAGTTCTTAGCCTCTAATTTCTATAAGCATAAGCATTTAGGTGAATAAAACGGGCTGAAAACCCCAGGGGTGTGTTCAAATCAATGGTAGTTAATGTTTCTAGAGATTAGGCTTTTTGTATGAACAAATCTGCTGACCGCTTTACTTGTTATGCCATATGGAAATTAAAGCATTCTAGGATTATCAGGTATTATAAATCGCTGCATAGTATTATACCGAACATACAGCTGTGAAGATGGTGCTCGCTCATCTTGCATGGCTTCAATGTGGTCATTTCCGTTCCTTTGAAACTCCAAGTACATTGCATGGGGTTTGAACATGGTCATAAGAAGCGTGCATGACCTAAACGTGGCTCTGCTTTTCTTATAAAACTCGATAACTGGTTCAAGAATCGATGCCAACGTGGCTCCACGTTTCTTATAAAATTCCATAACTAGTTCAAAAATCGATGCCATAATTGGAGGGTCCACTCAGCCTCAGCCTATTCCAGGATCAATAATTAAAATTATTTGCCGAAATTAGGGTTAGCCTTTTATTTGCTGCCAATGGATCGGTCTTCTTCTGCTAACAATGTGACAATCTACAAGGAGACACGGCTCCTCTGTCAAAATTATTCTCTGTCGTCTTTGTACTGTGCGTTCTCTGGTATTGTCTCTTAATTCCTTCCAAAGTTCCAACAACAGCATTATTTTGAGTGAATTTCATTCCTCTAAAATAATAATGCATAAAATCCACGGGTCTTGTGGCCGATTTACTATTACACCTTTAGCAATGAACGCTTGAACGTGGAATGAAGCGTGCTTTGGTTATGCTCTCTTAATATATAAAGTTCCCACTCATAATTCGAAAAATACCAACCAAAGCTGTAATATAGTAATTACCACATTTCTAAAAAAAAAGTCAATATTGATTTGCAGAAGCAACCAGTGTAAGCGAATTCAATTGCTTAAGATGGATGTATTCACAACAAGTAGTTCAAGGGATTATTCCAGTGTTGGATATATAGCTAGTAAATGTACCAGTGCTAGCCTCAGCCATCATATTGCACAGTATATTTTCCAATCCCAATTCCTTTTTACCTTGTGATAGATTTGTTTCCAGCTCTAGTTGTTCCATATCAAGATCGAGAGACATAACTAACAATGGCATAATCACCCGTGTATCCAGCTGCCAGTTCTTCCCGATTTCAAACCCAATAGTTTCCACCACAATGTATCTAGCAATTGCTGATCACCCAATGGATGACTGTCATGTTCGGGTAATTCATCGCTCAAAGGAATACCTCAACAAGGTGCCAGCTCCTAGCCTATACCAATATTCTTGTGGAAAGATGTCGTGACTCCTCAGCGCAGAAATTCCCAATTTTGCGGTATTATTTGCACTCTGAAGACCAATACGGTTACACTGAAGTAGTTAATTAGATATAAAGAATTGACAAATGCTTCATAGCTCAGATATTCCCGCAAGGAAGCTCATATTGGATTATTTCCATATGTCAGCCCCCTCCATCCCCACCCCCCTCAAGTAGTAAAGAGATAAAAACTAGCCAGATGCGCACCTTGCCTTCAAATACCAAATCCTTACCTTCCCATACTTTCAAATATCATTTTCCCTGGAGAAGAGAGAGGGTTATGGTGAATACCTACCTATTTTTTAGCAGTTAAAATAGAGATTTTAGAAGTAATAGAAGAACCAGTATACACGTTGATAGAACCAGTATACAATTGGGTTAAAATAGACTTCTTTATCGTCTTTCCTAGTCCGATTCTTTAAAATGTAGGCCTAGCGCTAGCGTCCTGCCAATAAGAATACCAATAAGCGTACTACTTGTTCCACTACTAGAAGAACTCAGAACTCATACTGGACAGAACTAGTCACTCAATACTTGTAGGCTCATCAAACTGAAAGGCGAGAGATAAATTATTCTGCAGGCTCCCTACCTACAACACCTTCGACCGAGAACATATTTGGGTTAAATGACAACATGGTTGAGGTTAGAAGCCGAAGGTCCTGGCTGCATTGGATTCTCTGGTACACTAGATTCTCTGGTAGCCAAAACTCAAATCATTCAAAATAGATTGCACGAAAAGTGGATTAAAAAGTAAAAACAAATATAAAATACGTAAAACAATTGAAATACACTCCTCCAACCTCGCTACCGGTGTAACCATGGTATTACCATTGCATTCAAAGATTCACATATGAATTCACATGTGGCGCAACCGCAGGTAAATGTACAATAACTACTGCAATAAAAAAATAGACCTCAACATGTGTTAAATACAAATTGATTTTGCATGTCGAAGTCCGTGTTACAAAAGTTTGTCCTTTATGAGTTAATTGCAAATCACGAGGAACAAATTTGCAATAACTTTGATGTGATTGAAAATTAGATCCAATATAATTGGTATAATGTGTGCTAAAACAAAAAGTTCTCTTCCTTCCATTTCCTTAAAAGAATTTAATTCCAACACAATTATTATAATGAGCGCTAAAGTAATCCTTAAAATTTTGGAATTTTTCTTTTCATTGATGGTTTTCCTTGTATTTGTATGCAACAACAAAGATTCATACGTAGTCACCATGGTGACGAGCAATTGGTTTGTAAAGTCTATGATGATGCCATGGACGAGAATACCTAGATGATGCCACATTTGCAAAATGTAAGGACAAGTGATAAGAAGGTGTGCAATGTTTTCAGCAGCCGATGCACAAAGAGGGCATCGACTGGGGCCGATGTTGAATCTGTGAACTAATACATCCTAGATAGGGACCTTACCCTCAAGAGTGAGCCAAAAGACAATTGTGTTCTTGTACGGATAGTGAAGGCGCTAGATACTCCTGCACCACCATCCGAGAGGTGGAATATATTCCTCCTCTTTGAGAACCATATATCCCATATTGGGGGCATAAGAGCCACCTTTAGCATTCTTTACCCATAGGAAGACATCTTCCTTATCGGTAAGATATATATTGTTGTTAGAAAGGATCTGAAGATATCTGTCTCGAATATGTCTCTCTCAAAACATTTAGATCTAGATCATTAGTAGAGAGCCAAGATGCTCTAAAGAGAGTGTTGTTGACATGATTATCGATCTGATGGAGATATATGAGGCCACAATAATTTAAGGAGATGATCATGTATGCCAAAAACATGATCTTTTGTTGTTGCCAACTTTCCATGCTAACCAGTCACCAATTAGTCTGAAGGAGGTGATGATCGCTTTCCATATAGTGGATATATTCTTTGGAGACTTATCCTTACACTGAAACCATTCTTCAATAGAGAGTGGCACGATATATTTTTGATATATAACTCGGACCCAGAGTCCATTACCTTTTAAATTTTGCTAAGTACATTTGGTTGCAAGTGCCTTGGAAAAGCATGATAGATAATCGATACCCCAACCACCGACATATTTAGGGAGAGAGATCCTATTCCAGGTGACCCATGGGAATGTCGATTCAGGTTCATTACCACCCCCAAAGAATTTTTTGCAGAGCTTCCTGATCACGTGGAGAATACCTGCTGGGATTTAAGATAATGAGATCCATAAGATGGGGATAGCTTCAAGAATGGAGTTGACCATAACCAATATACACCCTCATTATAGTCATTTTTTACACCATAGATTGAGTCTATTTTCAATGCAGACAGACATACATGCCCAGTCCTTCCATGTGTAGTCATTGGGCTTGACGTGGAAGCCCAGATATTTGAGACCCAATGAGATGTTAACATTAGTAAAACCAAATTTGGTTGAGTGCCATAATTCCTCTATAGGGACCAAGTTCATGTATGATATGGAGGATTTCATGGAATTACAAACCATGCCAGTGGCGAAGTAAAATACTCTCATAATCGATTTAAGTAATAGAGCATCCCAAGGAGATCCATATGTGAAAAAAAACATGTCATCAACAAAAAGTAGGTGAGAGACAGAAACATTACCACCAAAGTAGACTCCCTTGTAAGAATTGGAGGATGTTGCTTTGGAACCCATTATGTTGAGCCAGTCCATCATTAATATAAACATGAGAGGAGCAAGTGGGAAGCCCTGTTGAAGACCTCTCCTAGGTATGAATAAATTAGTTGCAGGGACATTAATGATTATCAAGAAAGAAACGGATTGGATAGTTGAAAAAATGATATCTAGTTTATCATAGACAACACAAAGCTGTTTTGCACTAAAATCACTTGGTTATGGGTCCAGTTGACACGGTCATATGCCTTGAATATATCTACTTTGATGATGACCACATGAGATTTCCTAGTTTTTTTCAGAGTGTAGAATCTCTTGTGCTATAGCAATAACGTTGTGAATTTGTCTTTTCGTGAGAAAAGAAAATTGTTCATCACTAATCATTTAAGATAATATACCATTGACCTTGTTAGCAATTACCATTGCAATAATCTTATAAACTACGTTACAAAGTGAAATGGGGCAGAAGTATTCGAGAATAGTAGCCTTGTCCTTCTTCGAAATGAGTGCGATGAAAGTGTTGATGAAGGAACAGATAATCCTGCCCCTAACTCTTGATTCTTCAGTTACATCCAACATGATTGCTTCAATGATGTCCATGAAACCTAGATAAAATTATATGGGGAAGCCATCGGTACCCGGGATTTTGTCAACTTTCATAGAGTGTATAACAACTTTTAATTCACCCTGAGTTACATGTTCTTGCATGGAGGCATTTTGTTCCTGAGTGACAAAAGAGGGGTAGAAATCAATGAGTTCCATCATATCCCCAATAGGAGGAGTATCATCTTCTTTGCATAACTTCGAGAAGTGGTTGGTACTAACAACGACCAAATCATCAAAACTAGAGACAAGTTGGCCATCACATTTATCCAATTTCCAAATAGTGTTATTGTTAGTATGTTCTTATAAAGGTTGTGAAAATATTTTGTATTTCCATCACCATGTTTGAGCCAAATGGACTGACCCTTAAGTCTGATGGAATCCTACTTTTCATCAAGTATCTTATTTATTTTCCTTTCCAGATCCATGTAATATGCCTTATGGTCCAAATTATGAAAACTATGAGGGTGATTGATAGAGTAAGATGCCATAATCTCTTCGATGATGGATAGTTCGGCCTCCATAGATCTTTGGTGTTTGTGAGCCCAGTTCATGGGCTCCTCTTAACCATCTTAATGTTATTGGAAAATTGAACAGTTGTTGAAGTAGAGCTTCCAAGTTCATGTGGGACCCACATTTTCTTGATCATCTATGTGTAAGATTTTATGTTGAAGCCAAACTGCATTGAATTTAAATGGAGTTGGAGGTTTCGTAGGAATAGGACTAAATTCCATAAATACAGGGTAGTGATCGGATAATCCACCATCACCAATCCATTGATGAATGCGGGGAGCTAGCATAAATGAACTTTCATTTATAAGAAACTTGTAGAGATGTTTAGCAACGCTATCTGGCCCAATTTTCTTATTGCTCCAAGTGGGCATGAGAACTACAGGAGGGAAATAAAAAATACCTTCATCTTTAAGTAGCCTGACAAAAATCTTTGATAGAGGATCTTTTATGGCATTTGGACCCCAAGTTTCGACTTCCCCAAGGGAGAAATTTAGGTCACCGCCTAGAATGAATTTCTCAACTCAGTGCAAACCGAAATTGCATAGTCTATGCTAGTGTGCTAGTCTGTTGGTGTTGGGGTTGTAAATGTTTAACATTGTAAAATATTTCCCTAGTTCCCAAGAGGAAAAGGCCGTCTCGAGTCTTGTGAAAACAAACCAAGAATTAGTCTAGAGTAAATCTTTTTTAGACCAAGTCGTTATGATGCCCCTAGAACTACCAATAGTGTCAGTACAGATGAAATCCCATCCTGGTATCATTAGTCTCAACTCATTCAGAATAGAATCCCCATTGGAAAAAGTTTCCTATAACATCAAAATATTGGGATGGTGGAGATAGATCATACGTTTAAGGGCATGTTTCTTCGAGGGCTTCCTAAGCCATTTGCAATTGTAGGATAAGATGAGCATTATAACCCATGAGTCTTGAGTGCATCTTCTCTAAGTGCCCCTTTAACAGTGCTTTGTCTTGGTATCCGAGGAGGATTGGTATCTAGCTTCATCCATAACCGAACGCCATCCTTTGATACGTGGAGAGGTATGAGTGATCGTGCCACAACCCAAACCCCTATTAGATGCGGCCTTTGAGGAAGAGAGCGACATGAGTTGAAATAATACTTACCCATTTAAAAAAACTTGTAAGTATTTTTATTCCACTTGTATATTTGATATTTATGATTTAAAAAAATAATTTACTTTATTAAAAGGTACTAAGGAGAAAATAACTTTAGAAAAAAGAAGATAAAAGAATCTTATAAAAGGAAGATAAAAAGACCTTTGCACCTCCCAACTCAATTAAAAGAATGATGGACTCAGCTAAGGACCCTATTGAGCCGGGATCTCATAAGTGTATTTGTTCCCTACCTTGTGGAAGAATATATGTTTGGGAAACCGGAAGATCCTTATAAACATGATTAAAGGAGCACAATGTTGATATTATACATGACAAATTCCACAAATCTTTCCTTGTGGAACATTCACATAAAACAAGTCACCGGATTTGTTTGGAGAAAGCAAAATTAATAAATAAACAAGAACATCCAACCAAGAGGAAGGTAAGAGAGGAAATAGAGATTGAAATAAACCAAGTCTATCTCGACAGGGATGAGGGCACTCAAATAAGTGAGGTTTGGAAACCGTTACTTCACTCTCTTAAAAACTCGCGTAACCCGAACCGACATAAATATGGATTATTATTCTACATTGGATCACTAAATGACACATCGTTATTTAAGAATAATAAGGATTTTTTTATCAAACAAGAAAATGTCTCTTGAATATGATCATAGATAAGTGATCAAAACATAGAGAAGTCTCTTCTGAACAAAATGCAACTCCTCAATATTTGAATTTTATTCCATCCCACCATATGGATTCTCTTTTGTTTTTCAGCCTCGAACCATAAAAAAAACCGAAACATCTTTGTTAAATCTTATCCAATATGGATTTTGGGATTCTAGCCATCAACAACCAATAAACGAAGATGTTATTTAAAATTGATTTAGCAACAATCAATCGGCCCCTAGCAACAACTAAGAGGAAGACCAGTTATCTATGTTTTCTCCACTTTCTTCACTTAGAATTACAAAGAACAGAGCACATAGAAAAAACAGAGCAAGGAGAATTTGGGGAAAATTACCTGTGCTCAGACTATGCTCACCGTCTGTATTTATTAAATGAAGAAAAATAAGCGGTTGATTTTTAAATAAATAGGATCTACAATAATGAACTGGAGTTTATCTAACTAACTAAATAATGGAGAATAGAGGAGAGAGGATTGGCTTCTACACCTAACATCTCTCTAAACACCTCAAACTTAATCTTTCCAAGAGGCTTAGTGAAAATATCAACAGTATTTTCACAAGTGTTACAATACATAAGAGCTATTTCATTGGACTGCAACTTTTCTCTAGCAAAATGAAACTAAGCATCAACATGCTTGGTCCTTGCATGATAAATTGGATTATTCGCCATCTTGATTGAACTTTGATTATCACATTTGATCATTGTAGGTTCCTTTTTTTCTTCTCCAACATATTGAAGAAGTCTTCTCAACCAAACAAGAGTCACAAGTTGTTGCACATAAGGCTTTATATTCTGCTTTAGTAGAAGACAAAGATACAGTAGGCTGCTTTTTACTGCTCCATGAAACAATTCCAGATCCAATGCCAAACACATATCCAGTGGTTGATCTTCGATCATCCAGATTGCCAGCCCAATCAGAATCTGAGTACATTGTCAACTCAACATCAGATGCATCAGTATATTTAATACTATAATCAAGTGTTCCTTTTAGATACCTGAGTACCACCTTTGCTACATTCCAATGAATTTCTTGAGGTTTCGCCATAAAATGAATTAACACACACATGATATGCAATGCCAAGTTCTGTTGTGGTAAGATAATTCAAACTACCCACCATCTATCTATAGATAGTTCCATTCACCTACTTCGAACCATCATCACAAGAAAGTTTCACATTCTGCTGCATGGGAACAATAGAATATTTACACTGATCCATTTTAAATCTTTTAAGTACATATCTGACATACTTACTCTGACAAACAAAAGTTTGGCCTGCATTTCTCCAAACTTCAAGACCTAGGAAGTAATGTAACTCACCAAGATCTTTCATTTCAAAAACTTGTGACATCTGCTTCTTGATTTCATCAATTAATTTCTCTGCATTTCCTGTAATTATTAAATCATCAACATATAAGGAAATCAATACTATATACCCATGTGCATCAAATTTGGTATACATATTTGGATCACTCTTGCTCCTCATAAAACCTTGTTGAAGAAAGAAAGAGTCTATCTTCTCATACCATGACCTAGGTGCCTGTTTTAATCCATTTAAAGATTTTTTTAACTTACACACTAAGTGTTCTTGCCCATGTTCTACAAACCCTTCAGGTTGCGTAAGGTAATTCCTCCTTTAACTCACCATTCAAAAATGCAGATTTAACATCTAATTGGTTTAGCTTCCAATTGTACTTTGTAGCTAAAGCAATTAACAATCTGATAGTACTCAATTTAGCTACTGGTGCAAATTTTTTAGCATAATCAATACCTTCTATTTGTTAATACCCCGTTTTCCACCAATCTAACCTTATATGTGTCTATACTACCATTTGATTTAAACTTGGGTTTGTATATCCATTTGCATCCAATGGGATTTTTATGTTTAGGAAATTCAGTCAATTCCCAAGTATTATTTTTCATTATAGATTCATATTCTTCCTTCATTGCATTTCGCCATTCATCATGTTCATTGGATTCATTAAAACTTATGGGTTCTATGACATTGGAAATGATACTCATTAGGGCATAGTCTCTATACCTCTCAGGAAGTCGAACTTGTCATGAAGATCTTCTTAATTGATTATCTTCCTCCTCACTTTGTGAAGATCTGTCTTCAGCACTAGATGAACTTGAATTGCTTTGAGTGTTCATATCACTTAGTCCTTTATGTTTCTGCAGTTGTGATTGTTGCTGTAGTGTATGTTGTTGCAATTGTGATTGTTGTTGTGATGGTCGTTGCTGCTTCTCTTCTTTAACTCCTTCATTAAGAAGTGTATGCCATTCCTCATGATTATTGTTGTCATGATTTTCTATTTCCTTCTCTGGGAAAAGTACATCTCTACTCACAAATACTTTATGAGTAGAAGGATCAAACAGTTTGTATGCTTTGAATTCAGAACAGAATCCTATGAAAATACATTTAATGGCTTTAGCATCCAATTTCTTTCTCTTCTCCTTTGGAATATGTGAAAAACCTTTACACCCAAATACTTTTAAATTATGAACTACAGTTTTGAAACCAAACAAGGCTTTGAAAGGAGTAATATTATCAAGATACCTTGTTGGACTTCTATTTTTTAAATACACTGCAGTATTTATGGCTTCACCCCAAAATGCATATGAGATATTCTTACCTTTCATCATACTACGCACACACTCTACCAGATTTCTATTTTTCCTTTTGGCAACTATGTTCTGCTGTGGAGTGTTGGGTACTGTAAACTGCTGTACTATTCCATGATCTTTGCAATATTTGATGAAGTCCCCTAATTTATACTCTCCCCCTTGATCTGAACAGAGGATTTTGATGGATTTTTCTGTTTTCTTTTCCACCATGGTTTTGAATTCTTTAAAGTACTCAAAAACATCACTTTTTCTTTTAAGGAAATAAACCCATGTGTATCTTGTGCAATCATCAATAAATAACAGAAAGTAAAATGCACCTCCTAAAGACCTAGTTTGCATAGGTCCACAAACATCATTATGCACAAGATCTAACACATCTCCCTTTTTCCTATCAGGATTAGAGGGAAATTCATCTCTATGCATTTTTCTTAATGCACATCCTTCACAAGAAACCTTCTCATTCTTTAACATGGGAAGTCCTTCAACCATATTTTGTTTTTGTAATAACAATAAATCACGATGATTGATGTGGCCATACCTTTGATGCCAAAGACTCTCTATTGGCATAGTTGTAGAAATTAGTGCGTGATGTTCTTTGATGGTAACATCAAGTTTGTATAATCCTCCTGCTCTGATTCCCATTGCAACAGTACTATATTGGTCCAGCAGATCCTTCACTATACAATAATTCTTGAAGAATTCAACCTTTAGGTTCTAGTTTGTAATGGTGGATACAAATATCAGGTTTTTCTTTATCCCTAGCACATACACACCATTGCAAATGTGACGAACAGTACCATTCGGCAATGTTATTGGAATATCTCCATATCCCTTGATCTGAGGAGCATGATCATCTCCAAGGTATATGTTGGAACCATTTTGTTTTTCTTTAAAATTAGTATACCACTTCTTATTACATGTCATATGTACTGATGCTCCGGAATCCACAAACCATGCATCAAAATCATCAGTTTCAATAGACAAATCAGCATTAGACACAAACAGTCTAAGATCCTCTGAATCAAAATTAGGGGGTTCATTAGTATCATCACTAGCATTAAACAATCTGAGATCATGTTCTGAAGAATCTTCTACAAAATGACATGTATATTTTCTAGTTTTATTCATAGCCTCATCACTCTTCTTCTTCTGACAGTCTCTAATAAGATGTCCAGGTCAACCACTGTCACATGCCCTAATTCACAAAACATTTTATGTTTTAAGAAACATTATCTTATATTTTATTATAAAGTTTGCAATTAATGACCAAGTGGGGTCAGGGATAATTGAATGTAATTGCTAAATATTTTATTAATAAATAAATGAAAGATGAGACAACAGCTTCAATGAATGTTTTACTGGTCACTTGGTGGAGTAGGCTGGGTTGAGAGCAGATTGACACTTGGAAGCATCCTCAAACTACTTCTAGCTATTGCAGGTGGCAACTTCCCTATTTTTGTGGTCATGTTTCCCAAGAAAGTGGAACAAGAGCAGGTGGGCTCATTAAGTGAAAACTGACCCAAAAGACCTAGGGATGCTAATCAAACTTCCCATTGAAGACAACTAAGGCTGCTCATTCTTGAATTGTGAACATTCTGGGTGAATGAAGTGCACAAGGAAATTCGATGGAGGGGACCGGCAGAAGTATGTTTTGAGTGGAAAGTGTTGAAGACCTGAACGAGTGCAGTTATTTAGAGCTGAGTTCATACTGCTGCATGCAAAACTGATTGACTGTTGAACACTCAGTAGAGTTGCAGAGAATTACTAAACTACATCTCTCACCCAATACTTCTACTAGGTGGACCAGGAGACAATCTCGAGGGTCCTGAGATTTGCAGCCCAGCTTTTCTCCAGGAGTTGGTTGGGAGGAACAGGTTCCTTAAGCTATTGTCACCTCATCTACATTTCCAGGTTCTACTTGATTTATCTAGCTTTCTAATTGTAGTTTAAGTGAATATATGTTATGTTTCTGTAATGTTGTTGTTAGGGTACTAATAGATAGAAAAAAATACCTAACTGTACTTTTCCACACCTTTTATAAAGGCAGTACTCTAGTACAGTAGGTTAGATTAACTTCAGATAAAGAATCGAATGAAGTATGCATGAATGTGTTTTATTACTTTCTACAAGTTTCGTAAAAGTTATGCATATGTATGTTATTCCTTTCTATTGTAGATGTTTTTAAATTAGATAGAGAACTTGGAATAATATATACAGATCTGTCTTAGGAAAAGATTTATAAGTATAAATTTACCTAGTCTGTGTAATTTCTTACACGGTAGATAGACTATTTATTATAAGTCTATTAACTTAATAATTAATAGTCATTATAAAAACATAAATTAAATATCCAAGATCAACTTGAAGAAATAGAAAATAAGGCTAGAAAATTTACTGTAATAATTCATGTAAGTAAAAAGAAACTAGGATAACATTATAATCCAATACTAACTAAGTATTTTAAACTAAGGGACTTAGGGTTTACAAATAAAACTGTTTAAAAGAACTGTAAAAATATAAACAAAATTTCCACCCCTTTTACTAGCAGAGGGATTATTCTTTAAACAAATTAAAACTTACATACTTTATTTATATAACCATAAGCATCGAATATATGACTATATAAAATTACCTACATTAATCACAAGTAACAATAATAAAAACTGCTTGGGTAAATTATAATCTAAAAAGGAAATAAAAACCTGTCAATATATTTCAACTTAGAAAATACAGTCACAGAATTAGGTTGCATAGTCCATTTTTCTTCTATCTACTTACTAAAGAAATTTATTACTGATAGTAAAAATCAAACTATATCTTAAATACTAACTATTTGAAACATTTCATTTTATTTTTAAACATAGTTAGAATAAATATTGATTTACAGTAACAAAAACTCTGTTAGGATATTTTAAATAGAATTGAAGAAAACTAGAAAAATAAAGAATATCACAATTGCCATCTTTTACATAAAGCACAGTGTATAATTTTTATCAAAATATAATTTACAAAACAACAAGCTTCGAGCTTATCCAAGCTTTAAGTATCAATTAAACCCGAAACTGAATCATATCAGTTACAACCCTATGGCCTTTTACAAACAGAGACACGGCTTAAAAGCCTATATAAAATAACACAACTGAAAACAAAACTACGACTAAGAAAGCTGTAATTTCTTAAGTCTCGGCTATGAAATCCCCAGGTCTCCATCATGAATCAGCCGCAAAAGGATTTAAATAAACTAAATAACATATTAAAGTAACTGCCACATGGCTTTCCAAAAATTTTTACAACACAGTGTATCCACGGTGGAGCCAAAAACCAAAAACCCAAGGAACTGCATCAACTAAAAATAAACACCGTACACCACTGCAGGAGGAACCTCAGCGAAACCAAGGCTTACTAGAAGAAACGCCAACATGGAGCCCCTTCTTGTGGTATCTGTCAACTCAAGCATTTCGTACTAAAGCCTGCAAAAGTGTTGAAACACAAAATGTAAAACCACTGCTAATAAAGAAAGTATTAAACTGAAACAGTGCAATAATGAACATAAACTGGAAAAATTCATACTTGGTTCTATTTTTCTTTTCCCTTGATGTGAAAGAAGGTCTAATCAAACCCTAGCCACCATTTAGAGAACAACGAGCTTCACGAAAGTACTGCCAGAAGAAAAACATAGCGCGTAGAGTTCAAGTTTGAACTCCAAAGCCATGACGAGGCAGGGTCAAATGCCACACCAGGATTTGAGCAGTGAGAAAAATTAACACTTCACCCAACAAGACCACACTACGACAAATTCAGGGCCGTGCTAGTGATATCAAATTCTCTAGTGTATTGATGGAAGCCTTTTGCAGAGTTAAGGTAACGAATGGAATGGCATTTACAGAGCTAGGGTAATGGCGATGAATAGTTTTCACTCAGGTCAAGAGCAATGACCAAACGTTCCTCTACACATAAGAAGAATGTAACGACCAGGGGGTCTAACCAGAATCAAAGGAGTGACAGTAAGCCATGTGGCCATGAGCCTGTGGCTTTTCTTTCCCAGAGCAAGGTAAAAAGATAGGAAATGTGAGTTTTTAGGGTTTAGAAGAATATATACGGTAAAAATCCAAGGTCAAAACCCTATCCTATGAATGACGACCACTTGGCTCAAGAATTATCTGCACAGCTGGGTTTTGTGATATAGTTTCGAATACCCTTGGAGCATCCTGCATACAATAGGGCATGATAATTAAAATTATGTTATAATCCATGTCATAACTTTAATTATACCTCGTTATGGTTTTTATGTTGGATATATCCTTAACACATAACATAGGGAGGAAATAGTTATACTATAGTTCATAACATGATCTATAACCTGTGAAAAGGTTTAAGAATATCCTATGTCAAAAACTATTCAATGAGTTTTGCATAATAACCATACCTTGTAAAATTTTGAGGAAGATATAACAATTAAAAATCATTTATATGTATATACTTGCAACTCAAGAAAATGCATATCTAGAAGATTAGTCTAGGTAATAAATTTGTATCAAATTAAGATACTAGTGATTTGTTTATCAATACACTCTATGAGATGAGAAGTTATACAAGGTTAAAAAGGATAGATTTTTTTATTATAGAAAGTAATTCTTTCTCCATTACATAAAAAGTAATAACACTATAGTTTAAAGAAATACAATTTGTATTAATGCGCCTCTATTTGGTAAGTACTAGAATAGTAATAAACTGTCATATGCATTAAGTATTTGTTTAATGTGTGTTTATCAGTCAATGCACTTATGTCTGTACTTAGATCATAGGTTTCCTAGGTTAACTTATCTTGATATTTGTGGAACAAATACCTTGGAGATTAAAACTCAACATCAAGTATTTAAACAAAGGAAATTGCTTTAAACACATATTTCATTAAATTTGGAAATATTCTATTACAAGGACTTCATCCACATTGATTTTTTTGGAAATCTCTAAATACATATTCTATTGAATCTAGAAAAATCAACTCAAAGAACTATTCCATTAAATTTGGAATAATTAATCCAATGTACTTTCTCAATTAATATTTTTTATTTATTTCAAGTAAAACTTTAGTACTCAACTATTCAAAAGGAAATATTACATCTCAATTAGAACTAGAGGAAATATTACATCTCAATTACAACTAGATGGGTTAGATCTAAAATTTACAACTTTTGCTAGATTGAGTTCCTTCAAAATGAGGAAAGTCATAGCCTTTGAATCCTACATAATTTATATTAATATTATTTATAGGTTGTATTAAATGTTAAGTTGATTAAATTATTTTATGACATAATATCAACATTGTATTTGTTACTACAACAATTATAAACATTGTCATAGTAATTATTTTTGTCTTTGTTATGTATGTTCTTTTATTTTTGGAAATTGGCACCACTTATAATCAAAATGAAAAAATATGTTATGACTTTAAAGTCTAAGTTTTATCCTTGTAATGATTAAAGTAAATTATGAATTAAGATAACAACATAATTTATTATTATTGTTGTTGGCAGTGGTAGTGTATTAGAAACTAAGTTGATGAATTCTTACTTTATGAATAATAGATTAACTTGATAAATTTATTACCTATAAATTTATTTAATGATATTGATGGTAGCAAAGCCTCCCTTATTTATTAATATTAATTATTTTAATAAGCAAAATCAATTATGAACTAGAATAGCATTAGCGCAATACAATTTGATTTTTTCATATACAAGAGGAAAGGGAAAAAACCAACTAAACTAATTATTGCAAGTGTTCATTATTTATTTATGAAGCATTTGAACAATGTGTTTAATTGAAAAGAGCATATTTATAATGAAAACATAGATATCTTACAATATTTATATTATCATTAAGATTGTATATCATCTATTAATTTATGTTAGGGCACAGAGGAATCGAACCACCATCGTCTTGCTTGTAATGTAGGTGCTCTTCCATTGAGCTAGCACCCTTTACAACATGAGGGGAGAGGGACTGTGTTAACGCCTAGATTACACATTTCTAATCCTCCATGATAGATCAAAATGATGACAGTCTTAGACTTTGATTCTTTCAAAATGATGAAATTCTTAGACTTTGATTCCTTACATAATTTCTATTAATATTATCTATAGTTTGTATTAAATGGTAAGTTGATTAAGTTTATGTAATGACATCAATATTGTATATATTACTACGATTAAGAAATTGAATTATAATTTGATATGGTAACTAGTACATTGTTGGTGTTGAGTTCCTATACTATTAGAAGGTTGGCACAATTTCAGAATGGCCCATTTAAAAACTATTTAATGTAAAGGTTTGGTACCCAATATTGTTCTAAAATTTTCCCTTGTATTTCCCTGAACTAGGCTTCCATCAATCAACCTTTACATGAAGAGTCTCACTTTCATCATTCTGGAAGATATATGAAGTGGTTTTTGTCATCCAAATCATCTCTCCTTCATCATCAGCTCATGATCTAACTAGCAACATATTTCCTTTCTCAAATTCGATCATAGGATTGAATCTTGGCTTTAGCTTGTTGCACTTGGTTCC
The DNA here is from genome assembly GCA_001517045.1 of Pseudotsuga menziesii. NCBI lineage: Eukaryota > Viridiplantae > Streptophyta > Pinopsida > Pinales > Pinaceae > Pseudotsuga > Pseudotsuga menziesii. The sequence goes on along the minus strand of LPNX010982708.1, from coordinate 10,949 downwards.
AACATATACCAGTTCACCTGTTTCATTATCAAAATCTCCATCCATAATACTTATATTCCATGCAGTGCATTATGACCAGCATTAAATCTCACATGGATTAAATTGTCTTTATAATGCAATGTATTTGATGATAATGTCTAACATGAGTGAAAGCTAACATGATGTTACTACTTAATGATTGATTTTCTGGATTAAGTTATGTGAAATCTTTTCAGTCCACAATGAGTTTTTCATGGTTCCCATAACAAGCATGGGTGGAGTGTCCACTCAAAACATTGGTCTGAAAAATGTTCACACAATTTAATCCAAAAAATCAATCACAATGATGACAAACTGATAAAACCTGCACACTCAAAATGTTAGTACTGTATTTATTGAGTATAAGTCAATATACTAGTACAAAGTTGGCACCACTTTAAAGTCTACATGAGAAAATATAGTTATGAATGTGAATGCAACATAGTAGTACAATTAAATTTATATCAACTATAATAACGAATAATAGGGAAAAATCACTTCAAACCTTATTGCAAGTTCCTTACATTTACTCACAAAACAAGTCTATAAGATGTTTTTAGGTTCATTCGCATAAAGTATCATCACATGAATTAACATGAAGTTGAACCAAAATTTTCATATATGTAGCAAATAATATAAAATTCCTCAAAACCTAGCTTGAAGAGAAAATTCCTTCAAAACATTTATTTATCTTGGTCTTCCTGCAATCTTCTTTCTTTGGCATCCATGCCCAAACTATGGTATTAATTGGAATAGATCCAAGTTCTGTGTCATCAAGATTTGGTACCCAATATTGTTCTAAAATATTTCCCTTGTATTTCCCTAAACTAGGCTGCCACCAATCAATATTTACATGAAGGGTCTCGCTGTCATCATCTTGAAAGATATCTGAGGTGGATTTTTCCATGCAAATAATTTCTCCTTCATCCTCATTACCTGATCTAACAAGAAACAACTTTCTTTTCTCTACATCAGTTCTAGGATCAAATGTTGGCTTTGGCTTGTTGCACTTGGGTCCAACATATACCGGTTCATCTGTCACATTATCGAAATCCACATCCACAATACTTGATATTGCATGGAGTGCATTACCATCAATGTTAACATTTTGCCCCGTCTTGGGCCAAAAATTACCAGAAGAAGAATCACTTTCATCCAAGGGTGTATGGTCATTATATATTCCATCTAATGCATAAATAACTCTTTTCCAATAATCTATTTTTTATTCCATTCCTCTGTAACAATTGGTGAATTCTCATTGCCAATAGTCTCTTTCCACATTTTTATGTATGATGTTATTCCTTCCTTTAGTTCTTTTAAATAAACATCATTGTCTTTGGGACGTAAGAAAGATGGCTTCCATGTGGGCAATATAGGTCGACCTTCATCATCTATATTCCACAACTCATTGTGGTTCTGACCACTTAATGTCTTTGATGGATTCTTTATAACTCATAACTGGAACATCATTGAGTATAAGAAATTGGAAGTACTGGACATTAAGATGTCCAACTAGTGCATTTTTCCCCTCCTTGATGTACCCATTAAGAAAAATTTTGAATTCATACACTTTGCCAATAATTTTAGGTTGAAACGCCTGTTTTTCTTCTATTGTGCAATATGTATCCATCATCTCAGATAAAAAATATATATCTGTGCTTTTCAAGTTGGAAGACATTCTTCTGTAGGTTCCATCTATGTCTTCATGGGTGTGCCCCACAAGCAAGAACCCAACCTCAATAGTGATGAAGATAGCAAGTGTAGTTAATAGTGATAGAAACATGAAAACATAACGATTCTTATTATCAATAGCTACATTGTCCAACTGTAACAATAAATGTGGAGGAAGAGGTTTAAAATCAAGATTTTGATTTTTTGAGCTTCCATTTAAAGATAGGAAAGCATCCTTGTACACTCTACATTTTGAGTAAATAGAGTTTTGAAGTAATGCATTTGAAAGTGGGTTTCTTGAACTTCCACTCTCATCAAGCAAATCACCATACATATCAAGGTGTGGGTCTTCAAGGTCCCCAATCAATTTGCAAGAGATGTACTGGTAAATTGTGATCCCATGTGTACAAATGGTAGGGATAAATGACCAAAACCTCATGTGTTATGCCCATGTTTTAGCACACCTGAAAACGACAAACCCAAGTTTGTTCCTGCAACAGATTTTGATTTGACATGTAATCTTGGGATTGAAGTCTTTGTTTTGTCCATTTTATCATGGATAATGCTCAAGCATTCCTTTGGATATATCTCTGACATATTTCTATGGGCATAGTAGCAATATCTTCCACACATAACAATCTTGTTATGTTTCTTCAGTCTAGCTCATGCCTTTTCTTCCAACTCTTTTGTAGTCATTGTCTTCATCTGTGCTTTCAACACGATACATTCACTACATTTATTGAAGTTAGTGTTCTTTGAGAATGCCATATATGGAAAATGAGTATTCCAAATCTTGCTCATTGTTTGTTGTGATATTGATGGAAAATTGAGCTCTTGAAGAGCCTCACTGATCTATTTTAACAAAGAACTTTGGGTGTACGTTGATGGCAGCAGTATTAAAGGAGCAGACGTTCCATCTTATTCAACTTGTTGTGTTTGGTTCAGTGAAAAATATGAATTATCCATGACAATTTTGTGCAATATTTCTATGGTTGCCACAGTATGTGCATGTGGTTTGCATTTGTTGATGTTACCATGAATTCCTTTGACATGTCCTTATTGGAAGTTATGTTGGTAAGTATAGAAGGTGCTTTGAGGAATATTATGTATCTTTTACCATGCTTTCTTACAAATAATATATCCATTAAACCTCATGTCCTTTACTTTCCTAACAGTAGGAGGTAGGCCATGGCCATGGCTCTTTGACATGATTGTGTTGGAAAGGAGTGAATTCAAGGCAAATTCCCTAATGTCATTTTTTTAAGAGTTCCATACCCCTTCTAGTAGTTGCAATGGCTTTCCTATCCACATGTTGAAGACAATATTGTTTGCAACATTCATCTACTGCCAAAAGTCAGTTTCTTTCTCTTCATCTCTCTGTATTTGAAAGTTTCCAACTTTTTTGTAGCCACAACTCGTTTAATCCTTTTCTATGGCCTCGTTACGTGCATAGCAATTGAGGCTGGATATTTTTCGTTATAAAGATCACCATCCCATGTGTTTAAGGGACTTGTGTCCTCTATAAGATCACATACCACCATTTCATTGTGCGCCTCCTTGAAATTTTCATTCACCCTTGTAATCTTACCTTCATTGTCCACCAACTCATTTATTGACCATCTAACCAAACAATGTATAGACTTATCTCCATTCCTACATCTTTCACATTTTCTTTCTATCTTCCACAAAAACACCGAATTCCTTTTCACCTAACCTTTCACCCTCAACCATGTCATCCTCACGGACATTAACTATGATCCCTTTGACAATGCACATGCTTGTTCCCGTGCACTCATGTGTAAGAGAAATTTTTTTGCATGTGAATGTAAGCCTATCTTGGGGAGCATTTACTTGATGATCATGACAATGAGGTTCCAAATCTGATTCTGGAAAAATCTCATAAGATCCCAATGGACCCCTAGTGTATTTTCAAATCCTGTTGGATGTGGCAAAAGAGCATCATGTTTTAACACTTTCTCAATGTTAACCACTATGGATCCTTTATTTACCATACTTCCATGAACCTTATGAAAAATCTTTGTATTGAATATGGAGCCTTCACCCACCGTCACTCTACATTGCAAAAGATATACCTTGTCTCCAATAGAAAATGCAGAAGAGACATTTCCAAATATACAACAAATTAGACAAACTTAGTATTTGCTCAAAAATAATAAGCAATGTACTATCAAAAACACTTAACATGTGCTTCAAGATTTTGATTTACCTTTGTTATGCCTCAAATCTATGATCTTCCATGGATGTAAGTCCCCTTCATCAACATATTCCACAATCAAATGTGGTTCAATAACATCAATTATCAAAACCATAACATATCCTACATTAAGCCTTTGTCCACCATGATGAGTTGTAGTATCTGTAGATTCAACCCTTCCTAGTCCAATAACTTGACCATTAATTAGGAGGTTAACATAGTCCCTCTTATCAAAATTATATTTTCCATTGTAACTCCCAATTTCTGTAAGACATTTGAATTGTAGTTTGTAATTAAGGTTAAAACATATGAAGTGTATGTTCAAAAAGGTAATATAGTTGCAATAATTCAAAACAATAGGGTAGCCCTTTTGTATGCCACGAAACATTGTTCCCCTACATCTTGTGCGCACTAGCAAAAGGGAATTTACATATAAATTACATAAAAATATATATGAAGAGATAACAATAAGAGTTCCAAGAAGTATTAGAGAATGACAGATATCAACTTAGATAAAACCACCAAATTCCTATTTGACTTTGGACATGGCACTTATATTATTGATGTATGTGTATGAATGTAATGGAAATCTATCTAGAGTTAGCTTACATTCTTAAAACGTTGCACGATAAATGAAAGTTAATGTGTGTTAGTTTTCATACTGTAGTTTTCCATCTAACAGAACCACATTGTCATCAATCACATTACACCATGATGAAAATCTAGTTGGAGTTAGTTTCCATTCATAAAACATTGCATGGTGACTAAAAGCTAATCTATGTTAGTTTTCATAAGGTAGTTTGTCATCTAACACACCCACATTGTCATCAAATACATTACACCATAATGAAAATCTAGTGGAGTTAGCTTCCTTCTAAAAACATGGCATGGTGAGTGAAACCTAACCTGTGATAGCTTTCATAAGGAAGGTTTCCATTTAACACAACTACATTGTCATCAATCACATTGCATCATGATGGAAATCTAGATGAAGTTAGTTTTCGTTCTTAAAACATTGCACAGTTAGTGAAAGCTAAAGTGTGTTACTTTTCATAAGGTAGTTTTTCATCTGACACAACCACATTGTCATCAATCACATTGCACCATGATGAAAATCTAGCTTGAGTTGGATTTTGTTCTTAAAACATTGCACTGTGAGTGAAAGGTGATGTGTGTTAGTTTTCATAAGGTAGCTTTCTATATAAAACAACCACATTGTCATCAAATATATCACACAATGACGAAAATCTAGATGGAGTTAGTTTTACTTTTAATAACATGGCATGATGAGATAAAGTTAATGTGTGTTAGCTTTCATAAGGTAGTTTTTCATCTACCACAACCACATTTTCATCAATCACATTACACCGCAATGGAGATCTACTTGGAGTTAGCTTTCGTCCTTAAATCGTTGCATGGTGAGTGAAATCTAATGTGTGTTATCTTTCATAATGTAGTTTTCCATCTAGCACAACCACATTGTTATCAATCACAATTCACCATGATGGAGATCTATTTGGAGTTACCTTTCATTCTTAAGACATTGCATGGTGAGTAAAAGCTAATTTGTTAGCTGTCATAAGTTAGTTTTCCATCTCACACAACCACATTCTCCTACATTATACCATGATGGAAATTTAGCTGGAATTAGCTTTCCTTCTAACAACATGTCATGATGAGTGAAAGGTAATGTGTGTTAGTTCATTGCACCATGATGGAAAGTTAGCTGGAGTTAGCTTTTGTTCTTAAAACATTGCACGTTGAGTGAAAGTTAATGTGTGTTAGTTTTCATAAGGTAGTTTTCTATCTAAAACAAACACATTGTTATCAAATACATAACAAGATGATGAAAATGTAGCTATAATTAGCTTAACTTTTAACAACCTGTTAGTTATCGTTCTTAAAGCATTGTACAATGAGTGAAAGAAAATGTGTGTTAGCTCATTACACCAAGATAGAAATCTAGCTGGAGTTAGCTTTTGTTTTTAAAACATTGCACGGTGAGTGAAAGTTAATGTGTTTTAGAATTCATAAGGTAGTTTTCTATTTAAAAGAGTCACATTGTCATCAAATACATAACACCATCAAATACATAACACCATGACGGAAATCTAGTTGAAGTTAGCTTTATTCCTTAAATCATTGCACGATGAGTGAAATCTAATGTGTTATCTTTCATAATGTAGTTTCCATCTAACACAACCATGTTGTCATCAATCACAATGCATTATGATGGAAATGTAGTTGGATTTAAATTTCATAAGATAGTTTTCTATCTAACACAACTAAATTGTCATCAAATACATTACACCATGATGGAAATCTAGTTGGAGTTAGTTTTCTTCCTAACAACATGGCACGATGAGTGAAAGCTCATATGTGTTAGCTCATTACACCATGATAAAAATCTAGCTCGAATTAGTTTTCTATCTAACACAACCACATTGTCACATTGCACTGTGAGGGAAATCTAGTTGGAGTTAAATTTCAACCTTAAATCGTTGTATGGTGAGTGAAATCTAATGTATGTTATCTTTCATAATGTAGTTTTCCATTTAGCAAAACCACATTGTTATCAATCAACAAGAACTATGTTGGAAATATAGCTAGAGTTATCTTTTGTTCTTAAAACGTTGCACGGTGAGTAATAGCTAATATGTGTTAGCTTTCATAAGGTAGTTTTTCATTTAACACAGCCACATTGTCATCAAATACATTACACCATGATGCAAATCTAGCTGGAGTTAGCTTTCCTTCTAACAACATGGCACAATGAGTGAAAGCTAATGTGTGTTAACTTTCATAAGGTAGTTTTTCATCTAACACAACCACATTGTCATTGATCACATTGATATGTGATGGAAATATAACTGGAGTTAGCTTTCATCCCTAAATCATTGCACAGTGAGTGAAATATAATGTGTGTTAGCTTTCATAATGTAGTTTTCCATCTAGCACAACCACATTATCATCAATCACAATGCACCATGATGGAAATCTAGCTAGAGTTAGCTTTCGTTCTTAAAACATTGCACGGTGAGTAAAGCTAATGTATGTTAACTTTCATAAGGTAGTTTTCCATCTAAAACAGTCGCATTGTTATCAAATACATTACACCATGATGAAAATCTTGCTGGAGTTAGCTTTCCTTCTAACAACATGGCACTATAAGGGAAAACTTATGTGTGTTAACTCATTACACCATGATGGAAATCTAGCTGGAGTTAGCTTTCTTTTCAACAACATGACACGATGACTGAAAGTTAATGCGTGTAATCTTTCATAAGGTAGTTTTCCATGGAACATAACCACATTGCCATCAATCACATTGCACCGTGTTGGAAATTTAATTGGAGTCAGCTTTTATACTTAAATCATTACACGATGAGTAAAATCTAATGTGTGTAAGCTTTCATAGTGTGGTTGTCCATCTAGCACAACCACATTGTCATCAATCACAATGCACCATGATGAAAATATAGTTGGAGTTAGCTTTCGTTCTTAAAACATTGCACGATGAGTAAAGCTAATGTCTGTTACCTTTCATAAGGTAGTTTTCCATCAAACACAGCCACATTGTCATCAAATACATTACACCATGATGGAAATCTAGTTGGAGTTAGCTTTATTTCTAACAACATGGCACTATAAGGGAAATATTATGTATGTTAGCTCATTACACCATGATGAAAATCTAGTTGGAGTTAGCTTTTCTTTTAACAACATGGCACAATGAGTAAAAGTGAATGTGTGTTAGCTTTCATAAAGTAGTTTTCCATGTAACACAACCACATTGTCATCAATCACATTGCGCCATGTTGAAAATATAGCTGAAGTTAGATTTCATCCTTAAATCGTTGCACGATGAGTGAAATCTAATGTGTCTAAGCTTTCATAGTGTAGTTTTTCATCTACCACAACCACATTATCATCAATCACAATGCACCATGATGGAAATCTAGCTAGAGATAGATTTCGTTCTTAAAACATTGCACGGTCAGTAAAACTAATGTCTATTAGCTTTCATAAGGTAGTTTTCCATCTAACACAGCCACATTGTTATCAAACACATTGCACCATGATGAAAATCTAGCTGGAGTTAGCTTTTCTTCTAACAACATGGCACTATAAGAGAAAACTTATGTGTGTTAGCTCATTACACCATGATGGAAATCTAGCTAGAGTTATTTTTCCTTTTAACAACATGGCACGATGAGTGAAATCTACCATGTGTTAGATTTCATAAGGTAGTTTTCCATGTAACACAACCACATTGTTATCAAGCACATTGCACCGTGTTGGAAATCTAGTTGGAGTAAGTTTTCATCCTTAAATCGTTGCACGGTGAGTGAAATCTAATGTGTGTAAGTTTTCATAGTGTATTTTTTCATCTAGCACAACCACATTGTCATCAATCACAATGCACCATGATGAAAATCTAGTTGGAGTTAGCTTTCATTCTTAAAACATTGCACGGTGAGTAAAGCTAATGTCTATTAGCCTTCATAAAGTAGTTTTTCATCTAACACAGCGAGATTGTCATCAAATACATTCCACCGTGATGGAAATCGAGTTGGAGTTAGCTTTCCTTCTAACAACATGGCACTATAAGGGAAAGCTTATGTGTGTTAGCTTTCATAAGGTAGTTTTCCATGTAACACAATCACATTGTACAGTGTTGGAAATTTAGCTGAAGTTAGCTTTCATCCTTAAATCGTTGCATGATGAGTGAAATAGAATGTGTGTAAGCTTTCATAGTGTGGTTTTTTATCTAACACAACCACATTGTCATCAATCACAATGTACCATCATGGAAATCTATCTGGAGTTAATTTTCATTCTTAAAACATTGCACGGTGAGTAAAAGCTAATGTGTGTTAGATTTCGTAAAGTAGCTTTCCATCTAACACTGCCACATCGTCATCAAATACATTACACCATGATGGAAATCTAGCTGGAGTTAGCTTTCCTTCTAACATGGCACTATGAGTGAAAGCTTATATGTGTTAGCTTATTACACCATTATGAAAATCTAGCTGGAGTTGGCTTTCTTTTTAACAACATGGCACGATGAGTGAAAGCTAATTTGTGTTATCTTTCATAGGGTAGTTTTTTATTTAACACAACGTCATTGTCACGTTGCACCATCATGGAAATCTAGTTGGAGTTAGCTTTAAACCTTAAATCATTGCATGGTGAGTGAAATCTAATGTGTGTTAGCTTTCATAATGTAGTTTTTCATTTAGCACAACCACATTGTCATCAATCAAAATGCACCATGTTGGAAATATAGCTAGAGTTAGCTTTCGTTCTTTAAATGTTGCGCGGTGAGTAATAGCTAATGTGTGTTAGCTTTCATAAGGTAGCTTTCCGTCCAACATAGCCACATTGTCATCAAATACATTACGACATGATGCAAATCTAGCTGGAGTTAGCTTTCATTTTAACAACATAGCATGATGAGTGAAAGATAATGTGTGTTAGCTTTCATAAGGTAGTTTTCCATCAAAACAACCACGTCATCATTGATCACATATCACCATGATGGAAATCTAGCTAGAGTTAGCTTTCGTCCTTGAATCATTGCACATCGAGTGAATTCTAATGTGTGTTAGCTTTCATAATGTAGTTTTCTATCTAGCACAACCACATTGTCATCAATCACAATGCACCATGATGGAAATCTAACTAGAGTTAGCATTCATCCTTAAAACATTGCACGGTCAATAAAATTAATGTCGGTTAGCTTTCATAAGGTAGTTTTCCATCTAACACAGCCACATTTTTATCAAATACATTACATCATGATGGAAATCTAGCTAGAGTTAGCTTTCCTTCTAACAACATGGCACTATAAGGGAAATATTTTGTTTGTTAGCTCATTACACCATGATGAAAATATATCTGGAGTTATCTTTCCTTTTAACAGCATGGCACGATGAGTAACAACTAATGTGTGTTAGCTTTCATAAGGTAGTTTTCCATTTAACACAATCACATTGTCATCAAGCACATTGCACCGTGTTGAAAATCTAGCTGGAGTTAGCTTTCATCCTTAAATCATTGCATGGTGAGTGAAATCTAATGTGTGTAAGCTTTCATAGTGTATTTTTCCATCTAGCACAACCACATTGTTATCAATCATAATGCACCATAATGAAAATCTAGCTAGAGTTGGTTTCCATTCTTAAGACATTGCACGGTGAGTAAAGCTAATGTATGTTAGTCTTCATAAGGTAGTTTTTCATCTAACACACCCACATTGTCATCAAATACATTACACCATGATGGAAATCTAGCTAGAGTTAGCTTTCCTTCTAACAACATGGCACTATAAGGGAAAGCTTATGTGTGTTAGCTCATTACACCATGATAGAAATCTAGCTGGAGTTAGCTTTCATTTTAACAACATGACACGATGAGTGAAAACTAATGTATGTTAGTTTTCATAAGGTAGTTTTCCATGTAACACAACCACATTGTCATCAATCACATTGGGTTGTGTTGGAAATATAGCTGAAGTTAGGTTTCATCCTTCACTACTACATTTTTCCCAAAAATCCGATGGCCGTATTGTCGGATTTTCGACACTTCCCTGTCGCATGTACGACACTATGATTTTTTTCTAAGCGTCGGAAACTTGTCATCGGTTATCCGACACCTAAATAACCGTCGGTTAAGCGACACCTAAGTAACCGTCGGTTAAATTTAAAGCGTCGGATAAACGACGGCATATCTTCGACGGTAATAAAAGTTTTTTAAGAATATAGCCTTCATGTCGTCGGTTAAGCGACAGAAGGACCGTCGCTTTTCCGACGGTTAGTTAATATTTAAAAACAAAATACTATATAAAAGCATGAAAAACCGTTGACCAAGCGACAGATATAACCATTAACCGTCGCTTATCCGACGGTTAGTTAATATTTAAAAAAAAATACTATATAAAAGCTTGAAAACCGTCGACCAAGCGACAGATATAACCATTAACCGTCGCTTAAGCGACGCCTGTTGAAAATTTAAAAAAAAAAATTTAAAATGCATTCAT
>LPNX010982704.1:0-42496 GCA_001517045.1 Pseudotsuga menziesii | reverse complement strand
CCATCATTGTTGTCATTTTGTTCCTGTAGTTTTTACACTAACATAAATAATAGGTTTACTATTCTGTTGAGAGTGTGTTTTGAATCAGAGGAAACAAGCACGATGATTATCTCTTGTGTGCATACTGCATACCAATAGAGGAAATTGCCATGTTTTGTTCAGGTTGACTGCAATGAGAGGTTGCATCTATTTGCATTTTCCGATTATGTGCTTTTATATGTTGGCATGCATAGGTTTTACCAGTGCTGGGATGGGGTTCTATGTAGGAGAGGATAGAAATATATGCCCGTAAATGCTTTGGACACTTGTGCAGGTTGTGTGAGAGATAGTTATTTATTCTCTCATGCAAGGAATGGATAGTTCTGTATTCTCTTATGCTCACAATTCCTCTAAACTTTGTCAGAGTTCCAAGTACAGACTCTATAAGCTTAAAGCTAGCTCCTAGCTTCCCCAACAGCTCTTCCTACTTTGTCTTGTCATAACCTGCTTGAAGCAGCAAATTTAGTGAAAATAGTGCATCATCTTCGCATTCTTTTCCATCAAGAACAAAAAGCACAGCTTTTCGCAGTGCCCCGACATGCATGCTCAAAAGGGACGTCAATATTTTCAGCAAAACACTTCTCTGCCATTTTGATTTTTTCAAATGCATTTGAAGAATGAAAAGCCATGAGAAGAACTTCCAAATGAAATAGGGATGGAATACTTGCACAAACTTCTTGGATATTTAAGCACCCTGAATATGTAGCTTTCACTTTCTCAACAATAAAACCAGCGTAGCCTTTGCAGATTTTGAGTCTTAAGGAGTCATCTCCCAAATTGGACCCTGTGGATGTCCTTATAATAAGAATGCAAGCTACAAGAACAAGAGAATCATCAGTATAAGCAAACCTCCCATCCTCTACCTTCAGAACTTGATTTACTAGGTGTTCTTCAAGTTCGATGGATAAGGCACGCCTCATAACAAGTTCACACACTTCTCCTACTGCTGTTCACACACAAGATTGATTATTAGAGGCTGTTACATGCTCAATTTTTTTGGATTTTTGCTTCTTCATAGTTGTATGAGACTGTTTTGGGGTTGAAAAGTGCCCATAATCCATGTAGGTGTACCCAAAACTGCTATAGGTGACTTATTATGCTCATGACAGTCCATATTTTTTAAGATCCATGGTTGTTCCTCATGAAAGTCACCCAAAGAAGTGCCCATATTTGTTGTAGGTGACTGTCTTTTACCACTTTTAGGGCCGTTGTGTGAAAATATGCCTCAAAATGCCCCTTTGAAGGTTGTTTTATGGATAATAAGTGTAAAAACCAAGGTTAAACAAACTTGATGTTTATTGATTATTTTAGATTCATTATACTGTTGTTTTGATGCAAACTGCTACTCCATTGTTTATCTCACAGAGGCTACCGTCGTTTAGTATTTAAAGACAATTTTATTGCAAAACTTCTCATTCATGCCTAGGTTTCACTAAATAATGCTGAGGAATGTTGATATAATGGCGCAGGTTTCATTTTGAAGGCTTAGGTATGCCTAGGACTTCTTCTCCAGATCCATATGTTCTTTTTGTTGGTAGAATGTTGGTGGGGTTAGGTTATGGATAAGGCACGCCTCATAACAAGTTCACACACTTCTCCTACTGCTGTTCACACACAATATTGATTATTAGAGGTTGTTACATGCTCAATTTTTTTCACTTTTTTCTTCTTCATAGTTGTATGAGACTGTTTTGGGGTTGAAAAGTGCCCATAATCCATGTAGGTGTGCCCAGGACTGCTATAGGTTCCCTATGTTTTCTTTGCTCACAATTCCTCTAAACTTTGTCAGAGTTCCAAGTATAGACTCTATAAGCTTAAAGCTAGCTCCTAGCTTCCCCAACAGCTCTTCCTACTTTGGCTTGTCATAACCTGCTTGAAGCAGCAAATTTAGTGAAAACAATGCATCATCTTCGCATTCTTTTCCAATCAAACAAGGCTCCACTGGGTTCTCCTATGGTTGAAGACATTTTTTGTCGCCCCAAATTTCTTCTCTTTATTTCCTCTTCACCAACCTTGACCTGTATGACTCATAGAGCCTTAAGGGCAGCCTTTCCTATGTTTTGTAGTGTCTTCTTGCTTCTTTTGTTATGCTAACTATTCTTCTCTCCTCTTATTCCAATATTGTTGTATTTTTCTTTGGGGAGTGTATCAGTTGACTGATTAGCCATCTAGCCTATAAAAAATGAAGCTCGACAAAACACTCAATTCCTCAGGTATGCATATGGGAAGATTATAAATTGACACAAACACCTTTAGTCGGCATAGCACTATGTTTTTCTGCCTCATAGAACAGTGAGAATAAAGCCTCCCAATATCTGGAAAGGGGGTTAAAAATAACCGATAAATACATTGTGCATCACAATATTATAATGGATAATCAAGAGAGATTTTACACCTAATTCTAGCAGATCAAAAATTCATCAAGAATACCTAGCCTTCTGCATTATAAACACAGTCAATACATTCATTTTCTCATCAATATACTCATAGGAAAAACAACATAGATAGTTTCCAAACTGGAAATAAATCAGCAATTATCTGTCTTGCCCCTAATCTCTATAGGAAAATCATGAAAACCCATCATTTTTAATTGGTACACAGGCCCAAACTATGGTGTTCTTCTAAGTTACAATGATCTCTGGCTTGCTTGCATAGCTCCTCTAGATGTATGGCTACTCTGATTGTACCCAATCAGAGTAATGGAGATCCTAACAAATTAGACGCCTGTAAGCTGAAATGCCAACCCATTGAGAAGATGGACTTCCAGGAAATCACAGAAGTTGTGCACACAGCTCCATAGGACCAAGAGACACAGTAAGTGGAGAGTTCGACTTCAAAATAGAGAGGCAGACAAAGAAACCACTGCCATCAAGCAACTCCTTCCAGTGATGTAGTCCAGCAGGCCTTAATTGACCATCTTGATCACCCTCAAGAACACTTGATACTTTGCTAATAGATGTCGCATCAGGATTCAAATGCCCAATCAAAGTTGAACCATTGGTTCATTGTTCCTGAAATGATGACCTTCACAGTCATTATTGCTATATGCTGTAAATTAGGTTTATTATAAACACCCCCTCATTTAAATGCTTGAAGAGAGAGAGGTCATTACTTACCTCAGAATTCCTCGAATTTCTTTGTCAACCAGACTCGTGAGTACTGATGGCTAGCATATTTTCATGCAATGGGTTGAGAAAAAGTTAAAATGATTGGCCAACTTGTCTTTTGAATCTATAGACCACGTTGCTAAGCTCAAGTCAACTCCTCTGCAGCTCCCAACCTATATCTGGTGGTGGATTTGTAATACTCGACAGTCTTGCATCATATTCTCTGGACGCAATAGAAATGAGCAGAATGAGAATAAACAGGAAATAATCCATGCAATGCTTTATATGTTGCATACAAATAAATTTTATGTTCTGGTTAGGTTTCCAGCTTATGAGTATTTGAATCTGGATATACTGCATAGGCTCTGGTTCAATTCATATGCTATGTTTTAGACTACTTCCATCAGTTTCCAACGTCCTAGAGCTATGAGCAATTTTGCAGGCATTGGCCAATGGCTATAAGGACTATAGAAATACATTGGGAGTGAAACTGTGATTGATCAGGTTGGAAAATTTGCATAGTTAAAAACAATTATGGGTGTAGACATAGTGATTTGCCAAAAAAGTGTGGGTAAATATAGTAATTTGGTAATTTACCAAAACATGGGGGGCTTTCCCATGGCCATTTATGACCTCCCAGCTCAATACCACTTTAAAATTTTTAGGGTGTTTTGTTCAAAACTTACGTTACATAGGCAAACCCTGTGACATAGAGGGTACCCAAGCTCACCAATATTGTCTATGGTAACCTGGCAACAAGGTAGTATAGTTTCATCTAAAGAAAGAAATTATTTCAGATTGGATATTTCATCAATTTCTCCTTGGCGTTATAATTGGATATTTCATCAATTTCCCCTTAGCATTACCACGGGAGAGATTGTGAATACCAGCATCACTGCAGTTAAGGGTTTCTTGAGTTCCATGTCTCTTGTAACAATATTTTCGACAAATGGTGAATTTTGGCAATAGAGAGCTCCCTATATATTCACAAAAATCCTGTGAATTGATAGGAATGTTCTCCTGTGAGCAATGTCTAGGTTGTTTAATACCTATACAAGCTGGAGAATCACTGAAACATGTCAATTATCCCACCATCATTCAATTTACATTGTTTGTCATGATTTCCTTCCCTGCAGTTCTTGTCATACCCTGTGTTGATAGATACTCTTACATCAAAATCTGATAACAACAACCAGGTGGTGATTACAAGATAAGCCCTTATCTGCAACTTAATGTCTAAATCACCATTAGGCTTATTAACTAAATCAGTAGGTGGTCATTCTAGAAAAATACTTCTTTAACCCAGTCCAAGCAAGAATCTTGTAATAAGTTTACAAGATTCATAATCTAAGAATTTTAAGAATATAATTCTAGTCAAAGAAAATAGTGAACTACCTACTCACAAGCTCTTTAAAAAAACATGAGCTATGAGTTTGCTGGAATATTAAGGATAGAGGTTCCCAAATACCAGTTGACATATATTAACATCAAATATATGCACATCCTCTTTATAATTAGATGATGAGAAACTCTTGTCAATGAGGAGGATTTATTAATTTGAAGTCTTGAATTGCCAGGCAGCCAACATATGCCTTAACAGCCATATAACTAGACTGCTGAAGGTATTGTTACATGGAAATTATACAATTACGATTCTATTTTTTCATCACCCCTACATATTGGTATCAGTCTTTAGTTCCATGTCCTATTGAGTCATCAAGCTACCTGTGTTTTGTTTCAAACAGCAAGCTTTTATTTATTTGCTTGAAAGGATTTCCACTCAATAAGAAGTCTTCCAAATATGCTTTTCTAAGTCAAACTGGCTGAGATTTTTCCTGAATGACTCCTTAACTTCATTAAGATTTTCGGTGATGAACTAGGTATATGCTGGCTTCAGGTTCCTGTACAGTACTCTATTATGTTTTCTCTTATTTGTGTATCCTCATAGAACCCTCTTTTATTACCAATATGGACTGCTGAAGTGTCCCTCTACTGGAGGTGTGGTATGGTTTAATCTTTGATCAACTGCCTTGCTACTTATTAATGCATTTAATATTTCATATTCTCATTATGGAGTGATGCACATACACATTATATGAACAGTCCATTCAACATTCATGAAATAACAGCAGTAGCAAATTAATTCTTTAGCAAGGATTCATTACCAAAAATGGCCATCATTGTAAAGTGAGAATACAGTGATATTTATCAGCAGTAAAAAAACATAATCAGACTTTTAATTAACCCTCAAACCTGGTCATTTCCTGAACGTAGCAAATTAATGGCTGTACTGAACACTTAAGTGATTGAGTTTGTAGGTCAGAACTTCTTTTTGGTTCACAGGACCACAATTTCTCCTCAATATACAGTCTTCATACCCAATGATCATGCCCAGCTAGAAAGAAACTTCATCCCAATAAATTAACATAGTATGACAGTCAAAACGCTGAGAGGATGGTACCCACGATTTCTGGAAATGATGGCAGCAGGGTATCTTCCTATGTGGCCAAAACTCAGTCCATGAAATCCTGTAATAGCTTGTATATAAAAAAAATGAGAAGACTATTGAGATTATGCCCTTCCTCAACAAGTAACCACTAGAAGGCTCTCACAACTCACCAATAAATGGTGACTGTTTCCTCTGCAATTTCAGACACTCTCCATAGATGACAGTCTACCCAAGTCAATATTTGTTTACTTTTTTTTGGGGCGGGGTGGGGGGTGAAGAAAATACACTTATATTATACAGAAAATCAAATATGTATAAAGTAAAAGGACATTTAACTTAGTGGTGACAATGCTGCAATAAGGTTTGAATATGCACTGATAGATACATTTTTGGCATCTTGTACAAGCAAAAAACCTTTAGCTTTGATTTGGGCATTTACCTCATCAGACACCGTCTTTTGAAAAGTAGAGACACTTACAATGAAATTTCCAGAATGAATAAAGAGCTAAGATCCAGATGCAATGCCTATGAATGCTAGAAATGAGAGAGTTATGATATACAAGCAGCAAAGATGAAATTTTTTAAATTTCTGCTCAACCATTGTCCAACATTGATGAGCAAATTGTCATTGGTGGACCCACTCTTAGAAAGGCTTGGACTTTGTAGGTAAGCCTTGATAAAGCATGACCATGAGAAAACTCTGAGCTTGTAAGAGATCTCGTAGCTGGACCAAACATTGCTCATTCAAGTGATCCTTTGAAATTCAGCATATGAAGAATACCATCTTGCATTCAATCATGGGGCTAGTGGGGTCTTTTTATGCATGAGGAGGTATTACATTTTGCTATTATAATCAAACATGGGGTTATTGTACACCCACTGCTAATATCTCCAATGTACCTCTGCATAATGTTTTTCATTTTAGGGAGGTCATTATCTTAATGAGTTTATGCAGCACAGGTCAATGCTAATATCTCCAAATGTACCTCTGCATAATGTTTTTCATTTTAGGGAGGTCATTATCTTAATGATTTTTTACAGCATAGCCCACTTCTATTATCTCCAAATGCATCCCTGCATAATGTTTTTCATTTTAGGGAGATTATTATCTTTAATGAGTTTTTACAGCGCCCAGATAGTCGCTTTGTTGGATCACAACAATCCCTTAGCTCGGGCCAAAGTTTTTCAGTCCATCCAAGAGTCCAAGACCTGTGCTCTGCATTCCAAAAATCCCACAATAGAAAGATTTCCTTTTTAAGCTTCCTTGATTGAAACCATTGGGAGTACTGTAATGCATTGCTATTGAGTTTTCAACTCCAAATATGGCAGAAGAGAACGTTTGCCAAAAACTCGACTAAAAAACATATTTTGTCACTCAATAACAAATACAAAACAAAAGAAAGTCAAACTATATTATATTTTATACCTTTACATAAAATAAGAACAAAACATCTCACGTTGTGAAATATTCACCATGTGTATGTAGTATTGATTTTCATGTTGAAGAGATTAGTGAGACATAGAAAGTTTTAAAGCCATTCAAATTTGTACTATTATTGCAAAGTCTCTAAATTGGTTTCCTGTTTCTTTCATCAAATTGGAAGCAGGATTATCTATAACGAATTTATCCTCATTTTTCTTTGACTTTGTCTCCAAGTCTTTTAAATCTGTATCTATTATTGGAAATTATCTGACTTAATGAGTAGCAAATTAGCAATTTAATCTTCCTGTATCCTTCCTCAAATTGCAAGGAGGATTACCTATAATGTATTTGTCCTCATTTTGCTATGGTTTTGTCTTTAAAATGGCAGAGATACGAGCTGGTACAGGAAATACATTTGGTACTTTATTTCATGTTACAACTTTTGGAGAATCCCATGGTGGAGGTGTAGGGTGTGTAATTGATGGATGCCCGCCTCGAATTCCTCTGTCTGAGTTGATATGCAAGTGGAACTTGACAGGAGGTTTGCTTTTCATCCTTGCAGAAATTTTCTTTTAAAGAAAAGAAAGAGAGTTCATTTTGACATTAGTTTTTGACATCTAGAATAACTTGCTAGCCTGCTAAATATTCCTTCGTGCAATTTTTCTATCAAGACCTGCGTAAATTGCACACAATATGAAAATTCCTTTGGCACTAGTTGACCGATTTTATGCTCCATACATCTCTAAATATACAGTCTAATGATAAGCTGAAGATGCGTGGGTTTTTTCTTATTTTCATGATTAATTTCACACTTGGATTGGTCATTTTATATAGGTATTTTATCTTATCCTATAAAGACTAGTAGGCTGACCAATGATACTAACATTCATTTCATTGTCTGTGAAGGTTTTTGGAGGGAGCAAGGAGTATAGATAACCATTTCCACACAAGTCCATTCGAGAAAAATATTCCTGTATGCCAGGATACCCACAATTCACTGAATCCAGTACAAATGAGATTTAGTAGAATCTGATGTTGCTTAAGTTTCACATAATCAAGGTGAACGCATTTCTAATTATGACACTCGTGACTTTTTCACAGGTTTTGCTGGGTCTCCTCAGTGTGTGGAATGTATCCTTTCTCGGGTATCCGGCTAGGGTAAATCTTTTCAAGATATTAGTAGAGTGTAATGGACCCAAAGAGGGTTCTTTAATTAACTTAAATATAGATTTATTATAGCTTTCCATCATTTAAGTCTATTTTCCTCTCAATATTGTAGGCTATTTTGCCATACACTCAATATTGTAGGCTATTTTGCCATACACTCAGGCTCTGGAGAAGTTTGCACCACACATCCAACAGGTAAACTTCTGTCTTGGATGTTTTCTGCTATCTGATTTTGTGCACTTGAGCTTTCATCTTCTGAGATCATCCTCGATATTTTTTGATAATGATATGAATCTATTTTTCTGTATGTTGCAGCTTAGCATGTGGAGTTTCTATTGATGGTATACCTCTCAATTTTGAGGCTGGTGAAATAGATTTTGGAGAACCTGGTACAAATGGCCAGCATAGCTTTTACCAGTTAATTCATCAGGTATAATTATTGCTCTTCTGATGCCAGTGAAATGAGACCATGATTTTAGAACCTGTTCGAATGAATACCATATGTTTTACCAGCCAAGTCATTAGGATTAGTTCTTGCAGAAGAAAAGGATGATTCGTGCTTATTGGAAAACATAAGAACAATGCCTAGTACATGGATATGTTTATCGGTTTCTCAAATATGGCCTGAGCCATTCTATCCTGCTATTGGCCAGCTTTATATTCAAGATATAGTTAGTGGTTTTTATGTGCGTTTTGAGTTACAGATAATTTAATATGGCGAATAGTAAGCACTGGTGAGGGATTTCAATTGTAGGTAGGTAGGTATTTAAAAATAAATAAAAAATCCAATACCGTCACTTAAGCAGGATTATCTATAACGAATTTATCCTCATTTTTCTTTGACTTTGTCTCCAAGTCTTTTAAATCTGTATCTATTATTGGAAAGTCTCTGACTTAATGAGTAGCAAATTAGCAATTTAAGCTTCCTGTATCCTTCCTCAAATTGCAAGGAGGATTACCTATAATGTATTTGTCCTCATTTTTCTATGGTTTTGTCTTTAAAATGGCAGAGATATGAGCTTAGCACTGGTGAGGGATTTCAATTGTAGGTAGTAGGTATTTTTTTTTTTAAATCCAATACCGTTGCTTAAGCGACGCCTGTAGGTGTTGGTTTAGGGTATGCAACCATGTGTATGCTGTCATGAATCATTTTAATTTCAATTTACCAATATGGATACAAGGTGTGCAAAAACAATAAACCTGTAGAGGACAAATTGAAGGGGAATGTGTAAATGTATTTGATGAGAGAAATTAATGGGTAATAAATGACAATTTGTAAGTCATTACAGAACACCCATAGTCATTATGATTTTAAAGGAAGAATGCATTGTTCTTCTATCTTGACCTTATCATCTACAGGAAGAGCATTATCAGAATATAAGGGAAAATACTCTACAAGGTGAGTATGCTACATTTGGATGACGATTCTTTAATTTATAGTTTACTTCTACGGCATCTTGGATGTAAACATATACAGACTAATCCAATAAAAAGTGATGCCTAATTTTTTAATTGTCCTTTCTATGTTTATCCTTTTGGGTATTTAGCTAAGATTTCAAAAGAAGTTACTCAATAATTTTTTCACTATGTTGCAAGAAAGGCTTACTGGGGGCTAATAACGAGATATTATCATCTGATCTTGGCCTTAATAAAAGTAAAAAAACAACATATTTTTTCTACAATACATTGACTACAAGTGATACAAGCACCCATGGTGGCTTCTTAATTCCTTGTCGTGCTGTTGAGAAAGTGTTTTCTCCACTTGTATGTTATTTCTCAATCCTATTGTAAATTAGGATCCTTCAAATGTCACCATTGTTAACAATGTATCTGTTTTTAGTGCCTTTTTAGTGCTAGTGCAGAAACCAGAAAACCCAAGACAAACTTCAAACCCTCCAGATGGGTTTCATCGGCAGACAACTTGACCACCATATCAATTGCCCTCTTGATAATAGGAATTATGTAAGGATTATGACCTACTTCCACATGGAATTGGTCTTATGGAATTTGTATTTTTTTTTTAAAACAGTTATAGCCATGGATACAGTGACGGCAATTTTTAAAAAATTTCACAGCCGTGGATACAGCGACGGCTAGGCGTGGATACAGCGACATCTAGGCATGGATACAAAGATAGCCATGCGTGGATATAGCGACGGCTTAGTCATCTAACGAAATATAGAACATTGTCGCTCTTGCGACGCAAATTAGGGGTTGTCTCTATTGCGATGAAATTGTTGCCATAGGAAAAAAAACACTTAGACATGGCAATATCCACGCTTTTCTGTGGATATTGCCACATTTTACCATGGCAAAATTGATCACTTGTACTAGTTTTCTAATATTATTGAATACATAATACAACTATTCATTTCATATTTCTATCATATCCTACATCTACTTAATTACACTGCCTATGCTGGAGTACGGTCTGGTCCATTCCAAATGTGGAAAAACATAGGCTATGCTTATTTTCCATTAATTACATATTTAGTTTTTCAATAACTAAAGATTACTAAATCTGATAGCTCACATCTAGACATTTAACATTCAATCGTCGATGAGATTCACATTTAAAAATTTAACATAGTAATATTAAAATATTGTAGAACCTGATTAAGCTGGACAACAACAGCGTTAGGAGGCCGTTCTTCCCTACCAACTCCTGGAGAGTGCTCAAACAGCGTCTCCTCAAGACCCCTGATCCTATTCCTAGTCTCCTTGGCTGAGAACTGGTGGAGCAAGCAAACAAAATACTAGTCTAAATGACTCAATAATCACTCTGCACTCTGTAGTAAGATCCTTCAGCTAAAAAACTACACTAGATCAATTTGGCATTTAACCCCTCAAACACCTTCCACAAATTCTCTTGCCATTGAAATTCTCTGAGGTACATTCACCTGAATGATCACTTCCCTAGAATGAGCAGCCTCAGCTCTCTTCAATGGGCATTTTTATCAAGATTGCCTAGGTCTTTTGGGTGAGTTGTCATTAATTGAGCCACATGCTCTGATCCAACTTTCTTGTGGGATCATGACCCCTAATGTAGGGAGGTTGCCACCTGCAATAGTTGGAATTGTTTGAGGATGTTGTGAGGATGCTGCCACTTGTCTATTTTCTCTCCACCAGTCTCCTCCACCAACTTGACTAATAAACACTCTTTTAATAGCTCTCCCAAGCTATTGTCTCCACTTTTATTGATTTATAATTAAAATATTCAGAATTACATTCAATATCCTTGACTCTGGTGAGTCATCATTTACCACTTAACATAAAATTTAACATAATGTCTTGAAATAAAATCAAATATGATAATATTATTTTTTACGAAATTGGGGCATGTGACATACACACCCCCTTAAAACATAACATCGTCCTTGATGTTATTTATTCTTCATCTTAAGAATTCCCCTGGAAAAAAATTGGATATGCATCTCGCATATTACCTTCCAATTCCCAGGTGGCTTCCTCTGGACTAAAGTGCTTCCATTGCACCTTCACCTATCCAATGGTGTGGTTTCGAAGTGTGATCTCCCTCCACCCAAGGATACAGTCCGGTTCCACCAGAAAATATCCTTCTAATTCCACCTGTACATCATTCCAATTAACAACATGAGTAGCATCATGAACATATTTCCTTAATACAGAAATGCGAAAAACATTATGTACTCTTAAATTTGGTGGTAATGCTAATTGATAAGCTACTTGTCCTATCCTGGATAGAATTTCAAATGGACCACAGTAATGAGTTGCTGATTTTGCACAAATCCCCAATATCAGAGAGCTCTTTTTGGGCCTTACCATGATGAACACATGTTCACCTACTTGAAACTCCTTTGGAGTTCTTTTTAACTCTGCTTGACTTTTCTGTCGATCCTATGCAACCTTCAAATTTCCCTGCACCTGTTTTACAATTTATTCCATTTCCTTTAATAGTTCAATACCTAATACCAATCTATCCACAGGATTGCTCCAAGAGATAGGAGTATTACATTTCCGTCCATATAAAATTTCAAAAGGACTAAATTTGGTTGATGTTTGATAATTATTGTTATAAGCAAATTCTACCAGATGCAAATAATCCTCCCATTTGCTTGGCTGGTCTTTCGCATACATTCTTAATAGATATTCCAGTACTTGGTTTACCCTTTCAGTTTGTCCATCTATTTGAGGGTGGAATGAAGTAATAAAATTTAAGGTAGTGTTTAACCCTTTAAACAAAGACTTCCAAAATTTTTCGGTAAATTTAAGATCTCTATCTGAGATTATGACTTTTGGTACTCCATGCAATCGAAAAATATGTTTTAGAAAGATATCAGCTATGTTTGCGGCTTTATAAGTAGTCTTAACAAGTATAAAGTGATATTTCTTGCTTAACTTATCAACTACTACCATGATAGAATCATTCTGATTTTGATTTCTAGGCAGCCCAGTAATAAAATTTAGACTAATTATCTCCCATTTCCAGCTAGGAATTGATAATGGCTGAAGTAATCCAGCTGGGTGTTGATGTTCATTTTTCACCTGCTGACAATCGAAACACTTAGCAATATACTCTGCTACTTCAATATTCATATTTGGCCAAAAATACTCTTTTCTTAACATAGTTGTAGTCTTTTGATAACCTGGATGGCTTGAATATGGAGTTTTATGAATTTCATCCAGAATTAACAGCTTAACTTTAGGTACATTAGGCACATACATTTTGTCTTTATATAGTAGAAATTCTTTTTCATTTAAACTGTAACCTTTACTCAAGCTTTCTATTGGTTTTTCTTTAGTTTTAGCCTGCAAACTCTTGTAAATTTCATCATGTTCTATTCCTTCTTTAAGTTTTTCATCCAAATCAGTAGCATAAGTGCTAATAGCTGCTCCAAAATTTAGCCTTGCATTCATGCTTAATGCATCAACAACTTTATCTTCTTTACCCTTTATGTGTTGAATCTCAAAATCATACTCACTTAAGAAAGCTAGCCACCTAGCTTGTCTGGCATTTAAATTAGGTTGATCTAATAGATACTTCAATCCTTTATTATTAGTCATTAAAATAAATTTTCTGTCAATTAGGTGATGTCACCACATCTTTAAAGCGTGTATAACAACTACTAATTCCAGATCATATGTTGCATAATTCTTTTCATGAATATTTAACTTTCTACACTTATAGGCAATAACATGCCCTTCTTAAGTCAAAACACTACCTAAGACATCATTGCAGGCATCAGTGCACACTACAAATTATTTATTAGGATCGGCTATTCTTAAAATAGGTGTGCTGGTTAGTAAAGTTTTTAAATTTTTAAAGCTTTCCTCACATTTCTGATTCCAATCGAACTTCTTTCCCTTCTTCTGCAAGGATGTTATCGGATTTGCAATCCTTGAAAATCCTTCAATGAACCACCGGTAGTAACTGGTAATGCCCATGAAGGATCGAACATCCGTCACATCCTTAGGAACTGGCCAATATTCTATTTCTCTTATCTTTTCAGGATCTACTGAAATCCCTTCCTTGGTCACCACATGACCTAAGTACTTAATATTATCCTTAAAGAAATCACATTTACTAAACTTTGTGAAGAGTTGATGATCTCGCAACTCTTGCAAAACAATTTTTAGATGTTCTTTATGTTCTTCTTCAGTTTTTTAATAGATTAGAATGTCATCGATAAACATGACCACAAACTTATCTAAATAGTTATGCATAACGTTCTTCATTAAACACATGAAAATAGCTAGGGCATTAGTAAGCCCGAATGGCATGACGACAAATTCGTAATGACCATATCTAGTTCTGAAAGCTATCTTAAATATGTCTTCATCTTTAATCCTGACTTGATGATATCCACACCTTAAATCTATTTTTGAAAACACCATATCTCCACGTAGTTGATCAAATAGATCATTAATGTAGGGAAGCGGATATCAATTCTTAATGGTCATCTTATTTAAGTGACAGTAATCTATGCAAAGTCGCATGGTTCTGTCCTTTTTCTTAACAAAGATGATAGGTGCCCCCCAGGGAGACACACTAGGTCGAATATATTTTTTATCAATTAGTTCTTTTAATTGAGACTTTAATTCATTAAGTTCCAATATGTTCATTCGATAAGGGGCCTTTGAACTAGGTACTGCACCCAGTACTAGTTCAATGGTGAAATCCAATTCCCTTTTCGGAGGTAGTCCCGGAATTTCTTCAGGGAATGCATCAATATATTATTTTAAGACTAGTATGTCTTCCAATTTTAATTTATCTATTTTGATTAGACTCTCCTCATCAATTATAGTTACTGCATAAGCTTTACATCCCTTCCTAACAGCTCTTTTAAGCTGTATGGCAGAAATGTTCCTGTGGTTTTTCTAGGGATTCCTTTTACACTTACTAGTTTTCTGTCACTGTTTAAACATGTGAAGGTTTTATCATAAAAATTTAGAATTACTCTATGTTTTTCTAACCAATCCATACCAATCAGCAAATCATAAGAACCAAGAGGAAAAACATTAATCTTGACAATAGTTTCAAAATGATTCATAACTACTGCACATTCTTTTACAAAACAAGTTACCTTTCTTTTAGCACCAGTGGCTAACTGGACTAACCAAGAATTCTCAAATTTTTGAACTGATAACTTACATTTTTCTACCATTTTAGGTGCAATATAACTGACACTAGCTCCTGGATCAATCAAAATAGTTACAAGGGTCTGATTTATCATACCTTCTACTTCCACCATGGAAGTCTGATATTCTGCTTGTCGATTCTCCAAGGCTGCGTTGATTGTGGGCATGGTCCTCGCTAGTTCCCCAACAGTCATCTCCTCCTATATGGTATGAATGTTACTAACAGTCTTCTTTCGATTATGACAAACTGAAGCATAGTGTGGTCCATTACACTCCCAACACTTGATATGCTCTTTGCGTTCAAAGCTCTTGGTAAAATTTCCATGATTATTAGCAAATTCCTTACCCTTAGAATTATTCTGATTACTGGGTGTATTGTTCTTATTTCCTTGGAAGTTCTTATTATTAGGATAATTTCTAGCCTTATTGTTCTTGGAATTTCTGTTGGGCACAAAATCCTTCTTCTTTTGTTCATACTGATTATTATTTTTCTTAGCATTCCAGTTGGCCAAGCTTTCTTTCTTCTGATTCTGATCAAAACAAAAGTTAGCTTTCCTCATAGCTTCTTCCAAAGTCTTTGGATTGTCATATTCAATCCTATCTTTAATATGATAAGGTAGACAATTGAGGAATCATTGTACCTTTGGTTTCTCATCTACAAGGTATGGTACATACCTAAGTAGATTTAAGAACTTGATATTCAGATCTTTCATTGTCATTGATCCTAACTTCAGCTCATAAAATTCTTTTTCTCTTTCCTCATAATATTGCTCAAACAGAAATTTCTTTTTAAAATACCTCTTAAAGGTAATCTAGTTTACATTTTTCTCTTTTATTCCCTTAACTCTTTTCAAGTCCTACCACCGAATATCAGCCTTTCCTGAGAGGTTATAAATACCCATTCTATCCTTTAACTGGTTAGAATAGTTATATATTTGGAAGTACTTCTTCATCCCAGATAACCAAGATTCAGCTTCCTCCCCCTTCTCAGTCTCTCCATTGAAGGTTGGAAGTTTTATCCTTTT
Source organism: Pseudotsuga menziesii (assembly GCA_001517045.1). NCBI lineage: Eukaryota > Viridiplantae > Streptophyta > Pinopsida > Pinales > Pinaceae > Pseudotsuga > Pseudotsuga menziesii. The sequence goes on along the minus strand of LPNX010982704.1, from coordinate 26,668 downwards.
GAATTGCCTGGAAATCTCCTCATAATGTTTGTATTTCCTCTTCTTAGTGTAGTGATTATCATCACTAATATCACTGGTAGAAGGGTAATTTTGTTGTTCACCAAACACCTCACAAGATGAACTACTTTCAGTTTTAGTATGTTTCATCTTTTTGAATTTACGTTGATGACTTGCATCTTCTAATTTTGTTCTTCTACCCCTACCCTTAGTTTGAAACTTTTTATTTAGGATTTGATTCAGCTCTTATTGAGCCCTCAGAATCCTTTCAGTTTCTCGCTTTACAGACTCCATTTCTGATTTTAGGTCTTTTACAGTTTGTAAGAGTTCTGAGGAATTGGTAGTTAAATCCTTTGGTATATGATCTCTTAGTAAATTTCCTGGTTCAGTAATTGGAGATTCCTTCTCTGCATACTCTTCTAGCCTTTCCTTACCTGTTTGTTAAACTTCAGAAAACAATTTCTCTGTTGACTAACATTTAAAAGAAAATACATCAGCATCAAAATTAAATTTACTGTTCCATAAAATCTAGTTGGGTTTCATCAAGGCCTAGTGTTTGAACCTTGTGCTCTGATACCACATGTCAAAACCCCAAATTTTCACAAAAAATTAAAATTTTGAAATAACATAAAATGTTGGAACTGCGGTTTACTAATAGCTAAAGGTTATCAAATAAAAGAAGGAGTTAAGGATTAGTTTTATATAATCTCAATTATGTTAACTCAGCGGTTTCCTTTTTGAACAAATTAAGTTTAACTTTCGCATTAATTCTACTTTCAGTTTACTAATGAATTTTATTAATGACAAGTAGGTGGAATCTGACTTTGAAATACGGGGCTTACTTAGCGTTTATACTAATGCAGAAAGATTACTTGTTCTTACAAGTTTTACAGGTATGCTTGAAAGGATAACTCTTTAATTTTCATAGAGTAACCAACAGTATTTCTATTTGCAAATAAGCATAGTAAAATAAGCTGCTATAATCCAACAACTTCCGTGAGGTAAAATAGTTTGTTTTCTTCAGTTTTTTTTGTAGACGAAATGCAGATGATTGTGTTTCTTTCTTTAGAGTATGTAGCGACAATAAACTATTTATTTGGCTCTGAACTTTTAATCTTATCTGCTTGATATATTTTATTTTTCATATGCACATCTTAGTATTTCTATAATACATTTCCCGTACTAAATTACTGTCTACAATCAGAGGTTGATGTTTCCTTAAAAAGTCAACCTTCTAATTTAAGTTAACTCCAGTATTTTTGGTGTAAGCATGAAACTATCCTACCAATGTAGTTATGGTTGAATAGAGGAACAACCAAATGCTAAAATATCACATCGGTCTGAACTATGTAAAGAATCATAGGAATGTTCTTACATCACATTTTGCCACTTCACAGTTGCTATCATTTAATTTGATAGTTTCTAAGACTTATAATCATGATTAACTATTTGTTTATCAACATATAAGTTTTTAATAGCATTGCACTTGCAAATAATCTATGAATCTACACAAATGATGCGATGCAATGTTTTCAATTTAAATGTTGTTGATAGGGTGTAACAAAGCATACACCACAATGTAATAGTAACTAAAATTTTTAGATAGTTTTTATACCATTTAACTAGACTAGTCATATGCTAACCCTCACACACTTGACTAGAATTCTCAATGGAAAAACCTAGATAATAATACTCTTATATCATAGCATTGTTATTACTATATACTTCTATACTCTAAAAGGGTTGATACATATATATGTTATACATTTATCAACGTTAATTTCTTAGCATAAACTTTAACATTGATATATAACCCAACGATAATTACTAGCATAAGCTTACATTGTTGCTCACCAAGTTTGATGCAAGGACTTTGGGTCACGAGACTAAATATTGAAATATGTGCTAGGTCAAGTTAATATAACGTTACATCTCCATGCTAATGATGTGCTCTCTACTATACGTTACAACAAATATTGTAAAACATGATATCCAAGCAAACTATATGATTTAAATGTTGTTTGATGAAATCATTTGGTAAAATAATTGGTTATCATTTGGTCACATGTGACTATGGAAATTCGATCCACTGCATGACTTTTTTTATTTCGGCCACGTGGTATTTTCTTGGCCATGCACTGGTCGTATATATATCCATCAACCCTAACCCTTGGCTTATTCTAGATCTGACTTTTGCATTGGCCCTTCGGGCTGCTTTGCAAGCTCCCATGGTGACCGTGAGTGAAAAATAGTTGCAGAGGCTCCAACGTCGGTGTTTGTCATGCCTTACTCCCTTGAGCTCGGTTCTATCACCTGCTTCCACCGTGGTTTCTTTATTCGATCAAGGTTCACTACTCTCCTTGAAAGTGGGCTTTACGGCCTGCTTGTATCTCCCTTTTCTACTCTTCTATTATGGTCTATGACTGGTGAGAGGTTGAGCTTAACATGTCTATTTGATAAGCTCCTTCGTCGAAGGGTTTTGGAGTTTGGTTTGTTTTTACGCTTTTGTATTAGTGACAGTCCGACTTCATGCTTGTTTAACTCCTTCGTGGCCATTTCCTAGGCTCACCTTCGCCACTGCTATCAGTGTGATTTTGAACAAAATTCCCGTCCTCTCTATCCTCGGCGAGTATGAAAGTTTGGCTCTACTTAACACTAGTCGTGGTGTTGTTATTCCTTCGAGGTTCCATCAGTTTTACTTCCAGCTGAGGTAAATATTTAAACTTAAAATCTAGCAAGGAATTACTTTTTCCTTTTTGCATACTGATTTCATTATTTTAATTTAAACTCTGGTTTTTATACTGCAGGGTTAAATCATCTCCACATTTGACAGTAGCACTTATCAAATTGCTAAATGAACAGTATACGGTAAGCCTCGGTTTCGAAAAAAGGTTCTCCCTGCTTGGTCATAATTTTGCAGTTGGAAGAAGTCACGGCCATGTTGTTCCCAATCTTGGGTTGTTGTTCTTCATTTTATAATTGTGTTTTGATTCGAACCCTTGCTTTTAGTGGGGTGTCTTCGACTCAATGCCGTGACTTGTAATGCTCTCCTCTTGTGTTAAGAAATAAATTATAGTGCTGTGATTATTAAGTTTGTTAATACTTGTTTATAAACCATTCCATATCATGCTATGGGTGTTCAGCTCTTAGTTGACTTTGGCACTTTGTTAAGTTTTTGGTTTATGTTCAACCTTCGAGCTCGTTGAAGTAATGAAAGAAGTCCTTTAAGACAAACTTTCTTTAACTTAGACTCGTTTCATTTGTATATTACTTTGTATCTCTCTGTAAATGAAATATATTTTCCTTTTAATGCTTTTTTATAAAAATAAGTTATTTACTTACCCTATGATACGACTGTAATAGTTTTGCTTATTAAAGGAATACTCGATAATTGTTTGCTCAGAAAACGAGCTAGGGTTTTTACCTGTTTAACTTGTAAGATAATATTTTTTTTCTATTTGTTAATAATTATATTAGATTACTGTTAATATATTTCAAGATTGTTTCCAGTCATGGTGCTTCTAAATAATGACTCAAGGATTCCCAAGTTAGGGTTTCCTAAAAGCAATATCTGTTTTAAAAGATTCCTTTTGTTTGCTTAAGTGAGTTCTTAATTTGTAAACAATATTGTTTACGTCGATACTATTATATGTATATACTATAATTTCCTAAGTTTGTATTTGTACATACATTTTATTAATAAAGACTATAACCAGTCTGCATTAGTTTGGTTTATTCAGTGATAATATTTCTAAGAGCTTAACTATTTCTCTTTTAGATTACAAGGAAATGAAATAAGGGTTTTGACCGTGTAATCACTCTTTTACATGTATAATCTGTTTGTAAAAGTTTTCAAAACAATTCCTTGTTAAAATATTCATTTAATTAAACGTTAGTTACTATTGTATTCTAGTGGTTTTTATTATATAAAATACCGATAGGATTACTTAAGTTATTTGTTAAGATGTTCTTCATCTTGGTAAAAAATTGTCTTTTTTAAATTTAATTATGTTATTATACTCTACTTAGGGTTCGAATATTTGCATATTAATTCATTCAATAGTATCACTAAATAAACTAAATAAATCATACTGAAATCTTTGCTTAGCAGAATAAGATAAGTGTTTTATCTGGGATGTTTCTATTTCCTCGATTAGTGGTTAATAATATGATTTCCAAAGTAAAGTACTATGTAAAAGTAATAACTTATCTATTTGAATAACTCGTTATTATAATAAACTCCTATATGTAAAGTATTATGGCTATTTCGTTTCTAGCATTCTTACAACAACAATCTAGTTAAACCATAAACTTAACTAACAGGATATTACCCTTCTCTGATAACAAGCTACATGTAGAAATAGATTATTCTAATATTATTGAATACATAATACAGCTATTCATTTCAGATTTCTATCATATCCTACATCTACTTAATTACACTGCATGTGGTGGAGTACAGTCTGGTCCATTCCAGATGTGGAAAAACACAGGTTAGGATTATTTTCCATTAATTTCAGATTTAGTTTTTCAATAACTAAATATTACTAACTCTAATAGCTCACAGTTATACATTTAACATTCAATAGTCAGTCGGATTCACATTTAAATATTTAACACAGTACTATTAAAAGACTAGAGAACCTAATTAAGCTGGACAACAACGGTGTTGGGAGACCGTTCCTCCCTACCAACTCCTCGAGAGCGCTCAAACAGGGTCTCCTCAAGACCCCCGATCCTTTTCCTGGTCTCCTTGGATGAGAACTGGTGGAACAAGCAAACAAAATACTAGTCTAAATGACTTAGTAATCACTCTGGACTCTGTAGTAAGATCCTTCAGCTAAAAAACTAGACTAGATCACTTTGGCAGTTAACCCCTCAAACACCTTCCACAAATTCCCTTGCCATTGAAATCCTCTGAATTACATTCATCTAAATGATCACTTCCCTATAATGAGTAGCCTCAACTCTGTTCAATGGGCATTTTTATCAAGATTTCCTAGGTATTTTGGGTCAGTTGTCATTAATTGAGCCACCTGCTCTGATCCCACTTTCTTGGGAGATCATGACCCCAAATGTAGGGAGGTTGCCACCTGCAATAGTTGGAAGTTTTTGAGGATGATGCCACTTGTCTATTTTCTCTCCACTAGTATCCTCCACCAACTTGTCCTGTAAACACTCTTTTAACAGCTCTCCCAATTTAAAATATTCAGAATTACATTCAATATCCTTGACTCTGCTGAGTCATCATTTACCACTTAACATAAATTTTAACATAATGTCTTGAAATAAAATCAAATATGATAATATTATTTTTTACAAAATTGGGGCATGTGACAAAGCCGTACTCCAGCACAGATAGAGTATTTATAGTAGATGAAAGAATATGATTAGAGACAGAATAGAATAGATATGGTTCTGCATTTCGTAGTAGCATCGTAATTTATTTCAGTATGTAGGTTATTATTAAAAATAATAATGATCTAGTTATCTATGTTTATTGTTTTAACAAGCTTATTTATGTAAATATATTGGAAAAGAAATAGCAATAATCTAGTACAGGTAGAAGGATTAAGATGATAAGAGAATATCTTAGTAGATAAGATGTTGTAGTTACAAAGAGTAGGTTAATTTTATTCAAGTTAAATTATTATGGAGGTTAAATTGTGTAATGATAGGTTTATATTTCTCTGTGTTTACTTAGTAACTATTTGCAATGCAATAGAAAAATCACAGTCAAGTTACAATGTTAGCATTCAGTTCAGTAAAGAAAATAACCACTAATCATATAGTTTATTTTCTAATAATATCAATTCATTTAAGAGTAATAATTACTATAAAAACTATAGGGTTATATTTAAAGTACTTAACTTATAAAGAGCAAACTAAGTTACAGAATCTATGCTTATCTTTGCAAAGAACTCTGGATAAATTCTATATGTGAGTTTAGTAAATAAAAACAATGAGAATAGGATTAATAACTCTTATAAAAATAAATATCTATATATGTAAAGAACTGTTTTATAATTATCAAACGGGTTTATACCTGTAAAGGTAAAACTATAGGTGAAAACCCTAAACAAAATTTAATCTTTACAAATAAAAACATTTAAGCTAGAATCCATTTATTTGGATTATTATATTAATAATCCATTAAACTACTATAGACTCTTTACAGTCCTTTTAAAGACAAATGAAAAAACAAATGTACATGTACAAATTAAAATTATCATAACACATCTATAATACTAAATAAAACAATAATTAATATGTAATAGAACCTATTTAAAAATAAATTGAAAAATTAAATTAGACAAGGGTTTCATTCAAGAAAACCCTAGTTTGTTCTTTCCGAACAGGTAGGTTAATTTTATAAATTATACACAATGACTAGGTTACAGTCTTAATTAAAAACAATAATCTATTTACAAAATACAATAGAGAGTAAAATTCTTTATTAACAGGTGGTTAGGGAAACCCTAACATACACAGAGTCACATTATACATTATCACTGCAAAAACGAGTCTAAGCTCGAATAAAATCTTTTTAAAACCCAATGTATTACATTGATAGGCCATAAGGCTAGAAACTTAAAATAATTACAACACCCAGCTCAAGGCTGAGACAACCCAATGACATAGCGAGGGTTTGTAAACAGAGTAGAACCAAATACATTTTTAAAAAGGAAAACCATATATCTAATGGCGAAACTGGACAATCTTCCAAGCTCAGGGTTTCACCATCGAAAACCCTGTTAAAAGGAGGGTAAGAACCCATTCGTTGAACCCAGGGCTTACCGAATTGGAGTTACGAGCCCTCGAAGATAGCCAGCTTTATCTTCATCACGGGTTGCAAGAATAGTCTCCAGTTCCTACAAAGAGAGCACAATACTATGCGTTAAATTCAAAACTCTTTTACTATTGAAAAATCTAACTGTAAACATGATTTTACTGTGAATCTTCTATTCTAGAATGAAACCAAATAATTACCTTAAATAAGAGTATCAAACAGTGTAGCGAAGAAACTGTCACCAACTGCAAATTGCTCATACAAAATCTTCAAACCCTATGACGACGATGGAGCACAACCAACAATAGTGAAGCTTAGCTTCTTACCGCAGTGATAGGCTACAGGGAAGGAAAGAAGGAGCTAAGGACAGGCTGCATGCTAAGAGCAAACACACTAGTAAACTATTACCTAATAAAAACCCACAGCTATGAAGGCTAGCAATAAGACTGAGTTCAAGAGACTACAACAATGTTAACCCAAGTTTTGGAGCAAGCTAGAACAGGAAGAACACTCACAGCCACCATGAAACCTTGTAGAGTAGCCCAAAGGCCAGCATGAACCTCGGAGGGAGAATGATAAGTGATTAGGGTTTCAAGATTTTTATATCACCAATACTTGGATAGGATGTGACCACGTGCCCTAAAATATTTCCAACTATGCACGGGTCGATTCCAAAGCCACTTGTGATCATTTATCCAATTATTAAAACAATGATATTTATCAAACATTGCATGAGCTATGATGTGCATATATATATATCCCATCGTTAATCATATATAATGTTTATCATAATGTTTGATAGCTCGATTTTGTGCGATTTGGATAAAAACAATAATTGGTTAACGTTGACCTATTGAAAGGTGTCACCACTTAATCTTTTGGATAATCTCGAAATCGATTATGCTTAGAACCTTTCAAACTACAAGTAGGCTTATATACTTGTAAACATTGTGTAATATGCATGTATTATAGTCCGAACTTATCATTTATAAACAAACAACTTGGGTGGTTATAAATTATCAAGTTGAATAGCATAATAAAAGAATATAAACATGACTTTTACCAAGATTGATGTTGGTCTAAACTTTCTTAGACTTTAGTTGCTTCTAAACCTGTCAATACTAGAAGTTACCATATTTGTTTATGTTGGACAAGATAGTTGGTGATTGATCAAGATAACCTGTACTTAGTATAGGGTAGAATTATGATCATAGTAGAAAGATCTACAATAATAGCCACTCTAGACATTAACTTAATGTAAAAGAGACATTATGGTTATAATAAAATTACAATGGAATAACTATGCTCAAGTATTTAATCATTGGAATGACACTGATTGACTTAGATTTAGGAAGAAAGGGAAAACAGTATTCCATCTGAAATGATGCAGTTATTTCTTTTACAATAATCAAGCTTATAATATCAAGGAGTTTTACAGGCAATAAGTTTCCCTACAGAATGTAAATAACGATCAGTTTGGTACTTTAGTAAAGACTACGATATTGTATGTGATTACAATAGTACATGCAGTACGATGTTGATGAGGAAGCAGATAACCTATTAGTGAGCAACTAGTTTGTACATATAAGTAACATGTTGATACATACCATAACTAGAAGGTTAAAAATGAAATTGAATCGCATATTCTAATGAAAATATTTACTATCAGTATTGATAAAAGCTCTTCCATGAATAAAAACAAATAGTACGAATAAGTATAACATTTGCAAGTTAAGCATATTAAAATAGAAATGAATATGCGACAAAGATTATGAGCTTAGAGTTCAAAGTAAGTATCTTTGGTGAAGCTAAGCTTGATAAAGAAAGAAACTCATTTATTTGAACTCTGCTTACAAGAAAAACTAGAAAAGATAAACTACTTTACCGCATTGAAGTTTCTTGAAAAGTATCATCTTATTTTACTAGAATATTATTTTGCAAACAGAAACACTTTTTGATACTTCATGAATTTAAAACGTGTACTTGTTCGATCGTACCTGTGAATCTATAAGAACCAACAAACTGTCTGCATTAGCATAAATGCTAAGTAAGCCCAGGATTCAAAGTTAGATTCCACCTACTTGCCATAAAGTAGACTCATTAGTAAACTGAAATAAAATAGTACACAAGTAAACCTTATTTACGTTACAAAAAAAAGTTGCTTTAGTTAACATAATTTGAAAATGTGGACTACTAATCGTTGGACTGTTTCATTTTCTGCTAACCATTAGCTGTTAGTGAACCACATATTCAGCATTTTATGTTATCTCAAAATTCTAATTTTTTGTGAAAATTTGGGGTTTTGACAAAAGGGCAGTATCATCTCATTGTATAAACTTCCTTTAAATCAGGGGAATGGAAATGGAGCCCCTATGTTACTAATAGTAGACTACACTACTATTGAACTGGTATGTAATGATGTGTATTTTATAGAAGGGAGTGTATGTGAAGAGATGGTAACTACTACTTCATATATTTCTATAGTTTGGCTAAAATTTGTATCCAGTTTAAAGTTGCATGATAGAAAGAAGGCAGAAGTGTTCCATGTAATGATTGGCAATCATTGGTTGCTTAATGTATGGAGGGAATTTATAGAGCATCATCTTGGGAACAGGAAAAAATGATTCTGGAATCCCATGTTGTAACAAATATGAACCAATAGATTTGTTTGCATCACCTTTGTTGTCATTTCCCTGTCTTATATCTTCCATCTCAAAGGTCAAGCAAATATCAAATAAGACTGAAGTTCCTGACCTGTTTGATGCTCTTCTTAGTTCTGAAGAAATTCTGGTTTTTACTGAGGATTTTAGCAAGGTCTGCAATATCACAATTTGCAGTTCATTATTGTTGAAATCAGACCACTGTCAACAAAGTGTCGAAACAAGCAGTGTTCAGGATTCTCTTCTTTTGGTGCACACCACACTTTTCTTAAATGTAGGACATACTCTATAATTGGAAGCCATACTGCAGGATTTTTTTCCAAGGAAAAAAATTGCAATTTCTATTTTAGTACAATAGGTGCTCAAGGCACATTCACTATAGCTTATATTTATTCATGCCCCACAAATCCCCATCACATACTTTAGACTTTTTATGCTCCTATCCTTTTAAAATATATCCAAAAAATAAACTCTTAATCTGACCTTAAAAACTCCAATATCATGATGTGTTTACAGCTCATGAAAATTTGAAACAGAGCAGTGCATTTAATTTCTATATTACAAATAAGTATACAATAGTTCCCTTAACATATGAATTTACTTTAGAACTATGAAAATAAAACAACTTAAAAAACTAAACATTCCATGTTCATACAGTCAATACACCTTCAAGAGATTCTTCCAGTAATAATACCCCAGCTTCCAACTGCTGGCCCTCATGAAATGACGTCTACCTCAATATTGATCTCTCAGAAGAAATGAGTGAAATAGAGAACTGAGCAAGTAGTAAGTGATTTTAGCCCAAATCAAGGTGTAAGCTAAACAATATTAAACTGCTTCTACTCTACACCATCACATGTGTTCTTGTAGAAAATTTGGGTGCTTCTAAAGGTATAACTAAGACAATGTAAAAGAGAATTACCATGGTGAAAAACCTACAGATTGAACCAAGAATATCAACCAAAAAAATAGTTTGGATAAGAAAGTGCATACTTGTTCAAATGCTGAGCAAAATTCCAAAAACTACAATGCTGATCCAATGGCACTTGATGGAAAATCTATGCCTACAATCAACTGCATTGGATTCCCTTGAGGAAAAATCATTTCATCCATATCATTCTTGTCTTTGCATTTCTTCCTCCTCTTCTTCAAAGTTACGTTATCGTTTGCAACCTCTAACTAGAAATCAGTTTCAGAAATAGACTATGCATTGATGCCCTCGATAACATCTTTCTTTCCAGGTTTGCCAACGTTGTCTAGTTTCCTTCTCTTTGTTTGCTTCACATTAGCCTTTAGAACATGTTCACCTCCTGTTGGCATCAAATTTCCAGTTTTAGAGTCATTTTCAGAAGATTGAATTTTGTTAAATTTTGATTTTAATTTAGCTAGTTTTTGCCTCTCAAAAGGGTTTGTGCTTTCATATGAAAATTTCACATCTTTACTTGTAGTCAAGGCCTTACCATTAATGTTATCATTTTCATTTGTTGTAATCAAAGGGGATGCGGTTGTATCTGATTTCTTCTCTTTGTCATTTACAATGTCACTTTCCAATTGCCCCTCTTCACCAAGACTCGTGTTTGGAAGATTCGTCTCAACCTTCACCTTGCTTTTCTTCTTGGATTTACTTTTGGTATTTGTTCCTTTTCAATTCAGATCAAAGGTATCCGATATCTTCTTCCCATCCTTATTAATATTACAATCCAAATTTCCCTCTTTCAAATTGACCTCCATTTTTACTATATTAGTTCTCTTGAGATTCTTTTCTCCAGCTGGAATTCGAACAGTCTCTCTGGTGATCAAGACCCTTGTCAGTTATAGGTTTATAGCTAGTACTTGAGTGTTTTCTGTTTTAAGTTGTGATACAGCTCGTGATTCTAAGTGACAACCTTGACTGAGAGCAGAGGATTCATCCAATGAATTTTGCAACTTGCTAACTTTTGAAGGAGTGGAATATTTGGCCAACAAATTTTCAGATTTCCTAGCCTTTGAAGGAGACATCAGAGGTGGACTATTTTTCTCCTTTAAAGGACAACTTTCAGTTGCTTCCATAGAAGCCATGGAACTCTGAACAGGCTTCAATTTCTTAACAAGGTCTTTCACATCAATATTTCCAGAATGAATAGATTCCAAAAGAATGTTTATTGTGGAAATATTAAAATAATTCGCATGCTTCTGTATCAGAACAGAAGGATCCATAAGAAATACAAACACTATTGTATCAACATTACTGTCTTGCAATCAAGTATGTTTGTTGCATTCAAGAGATAGAATATGTATTAAGAAGACTAGATTTACAGAACATATTTCTTTCAAGACATGGTCATTTTCAAGGGTAAAATTGAAATATTCAGGTATGCAGGCATTTACCTTAGATATACCTTGACACTTGAGTAAATGAATAAAAAAAGCAAAGCATGTATCCTTGGCTGCATGCACAAGAATTCGGGTAGGAGCACAACCTTGTTTTCTCCTAAAATAATGAATTCAACAACTACATTTCTGAAAATATTAGACAATTCTCCCTATCAAAACTTGATTGAAAAATTGAGTTACAAAAGGCAACATAAAAAGTTCATGCCTTTTCCATAATGAATTTCTATATTCAAACTTACATGCAAATACTGCAATTGCAGATATTTCTGCACCTTGGTCATTTCCACTCCTCATATTTAACAGCCTCTTCAACCTTTTCTTCATACCTACCATGCTTATCAATGTGTATAGTTACTATGGATTTGAATCGATCAATGAAGCCTCAAAACCCAACAAGTATTTGGACAATTTTTTTCTTGAGTGACCATGTCAATCATTCCTGGTTGCATAGCTTGTAGTTTCTCAATAATAAAATAGTGGATCTCTATGACCCTAATGATGCCCATTCTATAGGCATACACACACTGAGAGAGAGTGTCATCATAAATAAAACTTAATACTTGTTATAGAGTTTATGCATGTAAACCACTACCAAGGAGGTGGTGTAGGAAACTGACCTATTGAGCAAGCAATTGGGACAAACATTTTGTGTGCATGATTTGTTGTTAACAACATTCTTGCAAGGCGCCATGAATTACAGAGTCTTTTACCGGCACTGCAACGATCTCAAGTGATGTGTTCATAATTCAAAATCCTTGTTAAAGCATAAAATGGAGGATTAAATAGATAAAAGGAGAGAGATCCCCACACACAAACCTGGTGGACAATCTTGCGATTTTTAGAATATTAAATTCTCCCTCCAATAACATGCACTTTTGGAGACTTTGTCCACTTCTGCACCCCATTAGTAGCTGAAACTTTTTTGTGTGGAATCGATTGCTCGGGGAGATGACAAATTTTCTTTGTTATCTACTTGTAAGACCTTATTGAGATCCAACCCCAAACCATTTGACGTAACATTTTCATCAAATTTGTGATGTTTCTTTGTTTTGGATGAGCCTAATGGGGAGGACAGTTTTGCTACTGTTGCCACATATTTGGTTAGGTCATGATCTTTGATAGAACCACAATTTAGGTTAGATAATGTATCCTTATTTTTATGCTGCTTTGGATGAGTCATGGTTTTACCCTTGCTACATTTCCAACCATGAGTTTCCTTAAATGGGATCATTTTATCCTTGGACTTTACTTAATTCCAGTCGGTTGCAGCACCAGCATTAGCATTGTCATTCTTCAAGGTGATTTTATCTTGAACCCCCGCCATTAGAGGAAATTTCAACTCAAAATGGACCTCCTAAAAAAATTTAATAAAATAATAGTTAAAATAATAAAATAATATTTATTAATTTTGTAGGAAGAAAAGAAAAAAAATACTTTTTTATTTGTATTTTCGACATATCTCCCCGTGTTTTTACTCAAATTTAGATCGGGAGAGCTCGTTTGATGTGGAATTAAATTATGCGTCCAACGAGTACCCACTTGACATACTTTTGATGGACCTCGCTACCCCAAAAATAAGAAATACCTGAAAAAACATGATGATGACATCATCATCACATTTTTTCAGGTATTTACTATTTTTGGGGTAGAGGGGTCTATCAAAAGTATGCCAAGTGGGTACTCATTGGATTCATAATTTAATTCCGCATCCAAAGAGCTCTCCCGATCGAAATTTGAGTAAAAACACGGGGAGATATGTCGAAAATACAAACAAAAAAGTAGTTTTTTGTATGATACCTATCCCCAAATTTATATTAAAAATGTGTTTAAGACCTATACGGTATTTCAAATTTAAAGAAATTTCATTGGCTAACACATGATGACATGGAATTTGAGTTAAAGTTAAAAGGCCCATTTTGAGTTGAAATTTCCTCTAATGACTATCAGGGTTTTCATTTCTTGGAAAGGAAAGCTTCTTCTTTGCGAGGGGAGTTGAAGGATGCTCATTAAAATGTTTTTTGCGACTTGCTTCTCCAAGAGAGTTTCACGACGGAATCATTTTATAGCTATCGGTGCCTAACGTAGGATTATTCCTTACTTTCTGACCTGGGGAAAGAGCCATTTGTCCTCTTGACCTTTTATGTCATCAATATTGATACCCAAGGATTTGATCCCCTACATTCACATAAACCAGAAGACATACATAAAAATCCAACAAAATCAATTCCAAGCAATAAAACATCTTACAACCAAAATGAATATGGAAACGAGTCCGCCATGTCATGAAACATCAACCAATATTACCACTTATATCAAGTGCCAAAAAAGATGTTAGCCATGGTGAAATACAAGACAAAGAAACTCTGTTACAAATAGTTACTGTGATCCATTTCGTTGGGACGATTTCAAAGCAAAATCATTATTCAGAAGGAATACAAAGATCCCTCCACTGATACACATAAGAGATCTTTAGAGAATCAACACCTTACCTATAGAAATACAGGCCTGGGAGATAAGCTTGTGCCTCCCTTTGCTTTACTCTTTGCGATGTTTCCTCGTTGGGAAAAAAACAGGGCGAGACAACCAAATGAACAAAGTGATGTGTTTTTGGTGGGGAAGAGATTGTGCAGAGACACAACGCTTTGAACCCTTCCTAGCCCTTCCCAAAAGTGTAAAGTTAAAATTGTCCTTTAAAAAAGATTCAAATCTGAATTTTACCCCTCCAATTACGGAAGGCATAAATTATAATTAACATTTAAAAAGAAGGGAAACGTTTGAAATTACCCATCCATATAAAATTTTCAAGATATTGAAATTGCTATGCTATAAATTTCAACTCATCATTCAAAATATTGGAAATATGTTCAATTATAATCACTTACTCACTCATGTCATGCACTCAATGCTTAGTTGTGCAAGATGACCAGTAATCATTGATGACTACAAGGCACTTGCCATCCATATGTGACTCTAACTCCCGAGTCAGTTAGGGCTTCAATCTAAAGTGTGGCAATGTGTCAACAACTACGACTATAACAAAAAAAACAACTACTAGTCTACTACTAGGCCTTAAACGAGCTCAAAAATTTATGCCTGCTACCTATGTGAACCTCGCTACCAATGTCCACCCTTTTTTTGTCAAAATGAAATTCAAAAGGCCAGTTTGATGAGTCCTCCTTTACAAGACTTCATTTCTTGCATTAATATCATGGACTCATGACAGCTATAAACAACACTCGATGTCATGCAAATACAAATAATGGCATCTAGCTAGGATGACAAACTGTGTAGAGGTCAATTTATGCATTTCTATAGAGAGGTGTCATTGGGCACACAATATGGAGAAGCAATGGTTATTAATAAAATTACAAAAACACTTGTGGGCTCAAGAATAGTCTTCAATTTTATGGGTGGCATGATTGTGATGTAATCTCCCTCTGTCCTTCCAAACATTTGTGGTTTCTCACAACATTTGTCCTCAACGCCACCAAAATACATATAAATTTTACTTTTATTTACATCCTCTTCCCTTTAAAAACTCATCTCATAGTCATAACTAAGGATTTTTATTCATGGACATCCTCACCTTATAATACAAATTAGGTCAAGGTGCAGAGACAACCATAAAATATTAAATGTGTCAAGACACAAAGAGTAAGAGACAACTATAAGTAAGTCTTATATTAAATTTACCATATATGTCTTTAATTAACACTATCAACTGAGATTTTGACACACTCTATTGTTTTGATAGTCTTATCACTCCTTACCAATGTGATTGTAAATCATTCTTTGAAGGTAAAGTCTATAATCTTTGATCTTCTTCCTCATTATCATGCCTTTTGGTAAGACAATAAAGGGGGTAGTGGCCTACATCAGCATGGAAAATGGTTTCGACATAGAGGTATACACATTAATTGTTTTCATTAAATAACTTAAATTCATACCTGTGACTATTGATTCACTAAATCGTGGATTGGTACAAAACACAACAAATTTTAGAGCCCTGAGCCCTTAATTACTCACACCTAGAACTTTCTCAAATATCAACCATTAATAAACTTCTTTTGGTATTTGGGTTCAATTTAAAAGGAGTATTTTTTAGAGTGAGACATCCAGTGAATTGCAATGATTCAATTGACTTATTCTTGATTCCATTGCCCCTCCATCCCATACATGTATTCTTTCACGATGAGTGTTGAACAAAAAATTTGATGCCCTAACCCCGATTATGCTAGCTTTGCTAACTTGCTTGGTATGTATGATTTTATTTTTCAAATGTTTTCTAAGTTGTGTATTATTTTTTCATCTCTTCTTCTTAAAGTTGTATTTTCTTTCTTTTTTTTAACTAATGAGAAAAAAAAAGGTAAAAATTTAACAAAATAGATTTAAGAAAATTAGCGAAGAAATCGATTGCTATATGGATGTTTTCACCATAACGTCATGTCTGACGTGTTTTCATGGGCCCTAGTCTATAATGTCATCTCTATGTGGGAAATATTTGGCTTACAGGAAAGAAATGGTCATTTCAAGCTCTGTGCGACCAAGAATAATTATCATTGATTGGGCCATATTATCAATTCAAAACATAACATCTAAAGGTAAGGGGCTCATGGGTCATGTGTGATGCCCTATACCACCTCAAAGGACCTATATACTACATAGATAATATCTATCCAATGAGTAAGATATTTCGGTCATTTTGAGGTTTGACACACCAAGTATGGCTTTCAGTCCCTTGCCCATGATTTGATGTGAAAAGGGTTATTGGGCCAAAACATTTTTCCTTAGGAGTCATGAACTATGTGTGGGGCCTTAGGCCACCACAAAGCTCTATAAAGGGAATATTGGCATGTGAGAAAGATATAGTACCTCTTTTATGAATTTTGGTTCACCATGGATATTTTTTGTAACTTAAGCAATGGCAAGGTCAAAATACATAGCCTTAGTCCATAACATTTTCATTTGGCGTATAAGAAAAATATCGTCATAGAAGATTCTACACAGAGCGTAATAGAGAAATAGGAAAATACAACAACGATGGAGAATCCTTTTCATTTTTTCTTAGAAATCACGCTACCTAACATAAAATTATAAAGAAGCCACAAGAGTTGATTCAATACCCAATTCTTTCCATCTTCGTTATTTTGATTCAATTCCAAATTCTCCCAATCTTCAATGATCCTATTGAAGGAAAATGCACTGATTTCTTTAAAGAAATGTGGAATATGGAAGCTGGGAGGTCATCCAGAGGCTCCATGAGAAAGCATTATCATGACTGGTACTTGAGTAATAGGCAGTTCGACAGCCGCTTGTTATAAATCCAAAGCTTCATAGTGTTGCACACTTGATCCGTCAGTCCTTATAATAGAGCAAGCTCATCTGGTTCATTCTCAGCATCCAACAATCGTATGGATTTGTCCCCATAATTTTTGTACCCTCATAGAGTTTGAGGTATGGCTACTCAAATTAGGTCTCTTGAGTGGGTCTTATCTTGGCTATTCCTAATTAGTCCATCTGTGTGAATCAGTCTCATAAAACATAGTTGTAAATGCCAATATGTCAGTAATACAAAATCCAATCACGAGATAAAGATCTAAATTTTGGTGACCTAGCATTAGTAGAGCCACTAGCATAGGTATATATTATATAGTATCTGAGAGAGCAACATCTAAGACAGAGACGGTAGAGGCATCAATAGCGGTAGAGCTCCTACTTTACTTTGATCCATCACAAAAAACTAGCCTTTTAATGGCTTGGCCCAAGAATCAAGACACCCACATTGCCAACTGGGCACCTTGAGAAGTCCTCATGGGAGGAATAATATTAAATCCTCTCATGACCGAATTAAATCCTCTCATGGCCGAATTGGGGACGGACCATACAGACCAAATTGATACTCATAACCTTAAATCCATAGATTGATTTAGCAGAAGCCCCTTTGGAAAATGGGTAGTTGTACATAGATCTATATTTAAAAAATCCTTCATGTTTTGCTTCGCCTCCCTATGAAACTTCATAGGTTTTAATCTATATTTTAATTTGTATAATGTCTAAGTAAATAATATGTGTATATATTTAATTATATTAAATCACATAACATATGAACCATACATATTTATTTATATTAAATCTTTTAACATATGAACTATAGTAACATATTTATATTAATTATATATTGTCATTATATTTACATATTTTACCATTATTAAGGTGAAAGAAGTTTATATATCATAAGGGTGTTTATAAAATATTTACCTATTTTATAAATTCAGTTAAGTATTATATTTACATTTATTAGAAGTATAGTATGGATGGACTATGAATGTATGTATTTTAACATAATTCCCTAAAATGAAGCATGTTTTGTTGGGAGAAAGAAAATTGGAACAATTTCAATATTATTTTTCCCTTGTGGTTTGAATTTTGTACTTTGGTGAGGTGTTTTAGAATAATCCCACTTGTTATGCACGCTTTAAATGGTAATAAACATATCCCATATGCTTTAAATGATGACAATGATGAACTAGATGACAATGATAGTGATGATTTTTTTTATGATGACGATGATGGAAATGATGATGATCATGATCGTCATGTTCATATTTGTCATTGTCATCATGATTATCATAGTAGTCATCATCATCGGCATAATCATCATCCATGTCATTATCATCACCATTGTCCTTGACATCATCATCGTCATTATTATTGACATTTTCATCAGTTATTCATCATTACCTTTGGCATAAGAAATAGCATCTACCCAAAATATGTGATTAGTGGAAAAGAGTCATGGAGGACACACATGATTTATGCATGACAAATAACAACTTATTTTTTAAGATGATAAACATCATCATTCCCACTGTATTCATCATCACTGTCATTGTCATCATCACCATCATCATCATTCATTTCATTTCCATCATAATCATCGGCAATGTCATCATTTCCATTGTCCTCATCATCATCATCATCATCATCATCATCATCATAATCATCATCATCATCATCATCATCATCATCATTGTCATTGTTCTCCTCATTATCAACAACATTATCATCATCATCATAACCATCCTCAATATCATAATTGTTATCCTCATTTTCATCTTCAACATCTGGGTGTAAAACTCGATGCAAAAGTGGATAAAAACATGGATGAAAAAAAGGATGCAAACATGGATGCAACAAAAGTAGGCACAAAAGTGGGCGCATAATGCGGTGCACAAAAAATGGATGCAAAAGGTGATGAAAAAGTGGATGCAAAAAATGATGCAATCATGGAAGCAAAACACAATGAAAAATTTGGCGCAAAAGTGAATACAACCATGGTTGTAAAATTGGATACCAAATTGGATGCAAAAGTGGATGCAACAAAAGTAGATGCAAAAGTAGTCGTAACAGCCAACGCAAAACCTGATGCAAAAGTGGATGCAAAAATGGATGCATAAAGGGATGCAAGAGCTGATGTAAAATTGGATGCAAAAAAAGATGCAAACGTGGATGCAAAATTTGAAGCAAAAGTGGGTGTAAAAGTAAGCACAAAAATGGGTGTCAATTGGGATGCGACAAAAGTGGATGCAATAGTAGATGCAAAAAAAGACGTAAACATGGATACAAAATGGGATGCAAAAAGGGATGAAAACATGGGTGAAAAAGTGGACAAAAAAATGGATGCAAAAGTGGAAGCAAAAATGGCTGAAACAAAATGAGATGCAAAACTAGACTGAAAACAGGATGTAAAATTTGATGCAAAACATGGCGCATGAAGGGATGTGAAAAAAGAAGCATAAGTGGATGTAAAAAAGGATGCAGAAGTGGATGAAAACAAGGGCGTAAAAGTTGAGGCAAACATGGGCATAAAAGGGGGCACAACAAGAGTATATGTACAAACTAGGCACAAAATTAGGTGCAAAACTAGGCTCAAAACCTGTTGCAAAACCTGATGCAAAACCTAGCGCATAACCAGGTACAAAACCCGACACAAATTACGCCGTAATTTGCGCCTGATTTAAAAAAAGGACGCAAAAAACACCTAAAATAGCACCAACCCGTGAAATTGTGCCATTTTGTCCAAAAAATGAAGAAAAATACACTAAAAGATGGTCTAGACGCAAAAAAGGATGCAAAAAGAGACACTAAATCCAGTTTTTGTTGTAGTGTATGAGAGGATCTAATGCCTCCCAAATTTGTGAGTACCTCACCTTAAATATTTTAACCTCTAAAATGAATTGTTTATCTTTAATGAAATCATTATTGAATTTGTGAAATTTGTATTCCCTTTTGACGTTGACGTGTTTCTTTCCTATTTTATTCGTATTCCCTTTTGACCTTGACATGTTTCTTTCCTATGGACAACTCAACGTCAATATTTGGACAGCTCAAAATTAATGTCAACTAGGATTATTTTCCAACAATTGGCTACTTTGTGATTATTTCTTAAAGGTTGTATTCCCATCATATTTCTCCACCTAGAAAATGGTCATCCTTCTAAAATTTTTGTTAAACCATAGGTAGCCTTGCTTGTAGTCTTTACTTTGAGTACTATCATTTCTCATATTTCCACTTTTCCAATATAGTGGAATTTTAATGGAACTTATATAATTGTTTTTCAAGTAAATTTAAATGTCATACCATATGAGTATGAGGTTTTGATTGAAATTAATATGTTTGAAACAAAGCTTTTAGCCAAAACATTTCCTAGGAAGCTTAAATATTAGAAGTCTATATTGTTTGTTTACTAGATTCTGTAACCATTTATGACTCTCCAAACATGCTAAAACAGAGTTACTTGTAAACATTTCCTTATTCACATCATGATCAAAGTTAGAGTAAAAAACCCATGCACCTAAATCTTGGTGTTTCCATCTCCATGATACCATCGAGCAACATAGTCCTTGGTGATTTTTAGGTATCCTAATATTCTCTTGATGATTTTCTAATGGATTTTACTTGGATTGACCATAAACCTACTCACAACTCCCATTGCATGGGCTAAGTTTGGGTTTTGGTGCACCATTGCATACATTAACTTTTCCAATATGTGTATATATTAAAAATTACATAAATATATAAATGTATATTGTTTAATAATTAAAATTATATATATAGTAAACAAATGGGCCAGTAGGTTAACTCAAGTGGTTGAGATTTGTTTATACTAGCATAAGGTCTTAGGGTCAAATCCCAGGGTGGCTATGTTGGGGCCTCACTCAATATCACCACCGGGTTAGGCCCCATAATCACGGTCGACGGTTTACCTTGAGTACCATCCTAAAATAAATTGGGAAGTACCTGAGGGTTATATATATATATATATATATAATAACAAATAACAAACAAACAATATTAAAACTCACCTTTGAAACTCCCGCGCAAAATAAATGAGTTCAGTGAGTCATGAGCAGAGCAGAGAAGAGTTGGATTGCAGTCGAGGATAGGGAGGCCGAGAAGAGTCACTATGAGAGGATCCAAGGCCTCCCAAATTTTTGATTACCTTACCCTAAATATTTTAACCTCTAAAATGAATTGTTTATCTTTAGTGAACTCGTTATTGAGTTTGTGAAATTCGTATTCCCTTTTGACCTTGACGTGTTTATTTCCTATTTTATTTGGGTAAATTTCATTAAATTTTGTAAATAGATTGGGATTGGGTTTCACCATTCTTGGATTTTTCTTGGCAAGATCGAAATCATTTGAAGAATGTTTTATCCACAGAACCAAATTGCTAATTCTTTGAAACACCTTAATTATTTTGGATTGAAATATATGAGATTAATATCCTTAGTTAAACATTCAACTTTCTGAAAGAAAAATCATTAATAGGGTTTAAGGACAAATTTCATTGTGTTATAGACACCATTTTTGTTTCAAGTATTAAATATATCACTATTTTGATCTGGATTTAGACTCCATTTTCACATTAAAACGCACTAATCCTTTACAAATTTATTTTCCCCTTAGTATATAAAGTCTTCTTTGCATGAAATGTTCTTGTCTTGTTAGTAGTTACCTTATCATTTATAGAAATACTGTTGCATCTAAGGTATTTTTAAATAATCAAATATTTTTCCCTAGTATCCCTTATCCTAGATCATGAACCTTGACTTGAAAAACTTTCTTGATCTAGGGTTTGTTTATGGATCTAGGACATTCTCAGTAGGAGGTTCAAACAACATCACATCACATCAATTAAACCAATAAATCATGCTAAAACCATATAAAAAATGGGTGCATATGCTTGGAACTCCTCCATAACATAACATCAATTCTACCAAGATGTAAGCATATGAAAAATAGACCCATAATTTAAGGCCAACAATGTATATATAATGTATTACACCAACAATCTGTATACATGCCTCAAGCTTGATAATTTCATAATGATCACAATGATAATAGAAGAACCATGTAAAGTGTTATCTCCTCAAGAACATATGGTACACCAAATACACCCAAACACTACAATACACTATAGTTGAAAATACTACTAAGATCAAGGGAAAACACAAGTACATGCAACCAACTTCTTTCCTCTAGATAGTACACACTCATCATTGAGGACGGTAGTTCCATGTACCATAAGGACAATGTAGGGAAAGGGTGTGCATCCATACAATTGGCTATCCTTTATTAAACCATCCATCATTGATATCCTAAAACTACATATAATCATGATGAGAATCATGGGTAAGGCCTCATTCAATATAAAGGGTAACATGGTATACAATACTTAATAGAATTAGTATTGCAAAAAAAGGGATTGGTTCTGCACTTTCCAAACACAAGTGATTGTTAAACTAAGTGCATGCCCACGGTTCAAGAAGTCAAGGCAATGTGACAATGTATCCAAAACACTTAGAAAAGGTAACCAAAACTTGCAATCACCAATTGATGTACATTCCACTACCTATCGAAATTGTAGTCAAGTAAGAATGTTGCAAATCCAAGGTATTCCAAACATGTTTCAACACTAAGACATGAACAATTGCATGTTGTAATGTACTCATTACTCTATCTTTTTATTTGTCACGAGAAAGTCTTATAGGGGAAAATACCTAAGTTTTGTTATATAAACCCTAGAAGAGTCATGAAGATGGAATATAGTGCTAGGTATGAACTTAAGTTTGAGAAATTGTGCAATGTATAGAAGAATACCTAGGGTTTTTGTGAGACAAAAATTACGGGGGACTTGGAGCATTTTTCTTGGAGAGATTGTGTGATGCAAGCTTAAATAATATCCTAGAGGACTTCAAGAAACCCAATAGTAGGTAACAAATCATTCCATGCAACCCTAAACAAGAGATGGCTAAGCCAATCATCCCTAAAATAGTTCACGGTTCAGTCCTCCTGATATCCAACCAACTGGGCACCATCAAATAGGTATATGAAGCCTTCAATTTGTCCCACGTGCCCATTAGATATTGGTTTGTGCTTACTAAGTGCTAGGTGTTCATATAGCACTAAGTGAGGGCCTACTCATCCATGTGTACCTTTACTATTGGATGTTTCTTAGCATATATGCATTTACACTAGGTCTTGAAGTGGTCTTCCATATTACGAAGCTCAGAGTCTAGATTGTCCATATTTTTAACTCTGTCAAATTTGGGGATGTAATACTTTGTGTTCAACTTGAAGGACCAATGAAAAATTGGTATTCATATAGGTGTATTAGGTTGTTGAAGAGGCACATGGTGTTGCAAGGTCTAATGCTATGGTAGCAAGAAACAAGAACATATTGAACATATTTTGAATCATGTTGGCATGCAATTCAACATGTTACTACCACTATCCATCAAGTTACTCTAACAAGGATTGGTCAATGAATTTTTTTTCTCTTACCTTTACTCTATCTAGCGTTGAGTGAGGGTGGATTCTTGAGATTCATTGAAGTGTCTAGAAGGATTTCTAAGAGCCATGGCATACGGAAAGGAATTTTGTTCCAGTTTGATATCAAAAGTCAGAAAATGTCATAAGACAAATGTGCAAAAAACTAAATAAGATAATATAATCTATTATTGTCCAACAAATAACAACAATGGTATGTCAATGGGACTAAAAGATTACAAGGAATATAGGTATCGTGCGAGAGTGCAAAATCAAGTCATAACATGATATTGAAAGAAGGAAAACATAAAGAACTAAGTCTCTAGTTAAAATTTAAATGGTTGACTAAGAGAAGATATAAGGTTTAGTGCAAGTGCAAGAAAGATGCTATAAACTAGTGAGTGTCAATGATTAAAAAGGCAATGTCAACACATGGTGTAGCTAGAGCTAGTTGTCAAGGATATGTAAGGAGGCCTCAATATAGGCTCCTCATCATAGTCATCAATAAGTATGAAATGGCTAATGCATTAGTGAATGATATCCTTGTTGTCATTGCAAATCCTAGCCATGATTGGATGGTGGGGTCGATATATGATCCTTCTCATAGTTAGCAATCATTGTGAAAAGGATAATGCACAAGCAGATGATATCCTACGTGTAGTGGTAAGGGATAACTAAGAGGACATGCCTACAACATCCTAGGAGTATCACAAGAGTGAGGAATACCATTTATATTACCATACAAGGTTGTGGTAAAGAAAATCCATATAGAAGAATAGTTGTGAAAAGCAAAACAACTTGGAATCATGAATTGAAAATAGGAAAGAAAACCACAATTGTAGGACATTACAAACTGAATGGGGAAATGGAGGAATTTTGAGAGATAAATTCGACCACTAAAGAGATACATGTGTTTCAATGGCATGCAAACAATAAATAAGTTTTTTGAAACACTTGTAAATCACCCAAACTAGTTGGAGTTGATATTTCATAGGGTATTTTGGGAAAGGAGACCAAAATTGCAAAACTCTAAAATGAACATAGTAACAACAATGTGAAAAAACTCACAGACAAGAAAGGAAAATGAAGGGAAATCATGAAAACATAATAGGAGAATGTTTTTGGGGCAGAGGGACCCATCAAAAGTATGTCGAGTGGGTACTCATTGGATTTGGAATTGAATTTCGCATCCAACGAGCTCTTACGATCGAAATTTAGGTAAAAAAACGGGGAGATATACATGAAAATATGAACAAAAAGGGTAGCTTTTTTATGATACCTATGCCCAAATTTATATTAAAAAATTGTTTAAGAGGTGCTCCCTGTTTTAATTTTAAAGCATTTTGATCAGTTAATACATGATGACATGGAATTTGTATTATTTTTGGAAGTTCCATTTTAAATTGAAATTTCCTCCAATGGGTAGACCCTGCAGGCTTCTATGGTCTTTTCCCACACAAAGGTATAAGCCAACACCATAAGACCACATCATCCAATCATTTGTGTTCCCAATAGTTTAAATAACAGGGATTTAGGTTGTTACTAGGTGACTATAGGGAGAGTTATTTAGTATTTTTTCTTGCACTATTTTTGTCAATTGATTAACTTCCACAATAGGGTACTGTAACCTAAAATCTTGGAAAATGTAAATACCACCTAAAATTTATCCTTTATTTTACTCTATATACTATATTTCAATATTAGTTACACTAGTGCAAAATGAGAGATTAGTGACCAAGAGACCAAAAATTTTGGTCACCACAATTTTTTTAAAGGGATAAATGACCAAAATTGATAAATTTAAGCGGGCTAACTAAAAAAGACCAAGATAAATGACCAATTTTGGTCACATGATAAAACTAAACTAAAAAAGACTAAGATAAATGACCAAATCTGATCACGGGGTATCTAGAAAAAAATGACCACATAACAATTGGTCATTTATTTGGTCATTTTTAGTTGTGGATCATTTCGGCAATGAAAAATTACAGTTTTGACAATGTTGTATATTTTTCTAAATTCTAAGACTACAAATGGATTCATAGACCCCGTAGAACTTAGTAAATTGCAGAACCTCACATGTTACAACTCCATTGTTAACACCAAATTAACTATGACAATGTCTTAATGGTAAATTAACTATGACAATGTCCTAGCGGCAAGATATTACTTATATATTTGAAAATAACTATACAAATATAACTTTATACATTTGTTTTTAAATATTTTAATTATAAATAATATTAATTATTAAACTATTTACATTATAAATTAAAAAAAATGTTACTAGATATTTTTTATTATGTACTAATAATACATATAAAATTTAAAAAAAATATACCAGGTAATTTTTTATTATATACTATTAATACATATAAAAAAATTAAGTTAAATAAATACAAATATAATATGATAGAATTCAAATTAACAAATACAAATTTCATTCTATCATGTTTTATCATGTTAATGTAGTTTGACAATTTGGGTTTTGGCGCCAAATTGAAGTGGTGGGTGCCAATATAGAACAATCTTACATTTCACTCAAGCTCAAGCCCAAAGTGACCCTATTCAAGGCTTTTCGATCTATGGCCATTTTTCCCTATTCTTCCCTCCGTAGGGCATTTTGGTGATCACTAGGACGTGACTGCAATGCAATGAAATATTCATCTCAAATCTTCAGGAAGGAGTCCAATTCAAGGGTTTCTGCAATGGAAATCATGGTATTTTTGATGGGGTTCTTTCCCTTTTGTTCAGCTGAAATCCGGCATTCAGAGATTCGATCCGACTACCATTTCAGAATTCGGGTTCACACTCAGAGGCCTCCTGGAAATCTATGTGAAGGATTCCTCGTACAAGGGCATCAAGCAGAATGATATCGGCCTGGAGTCCATGGGGTTCTTCCTGAGCGCCAGAGATTTCTGGCTTCACGTCTTGCAAGATCTGGACCATGGAGAAATTTGCTGTGTACTCGAGAGTAAGCTCATCACACCCCTCCTTACATTTAAGGATTTGGAAA